>RJVU01072345.1:2803473-2840733 GCA_003731715.1 Anabarilius grahami
AAAAAAAAAAAAAAAATGTTTAGTTTTACTAATATCTGGCAACGCACTAGACATAATACCTGGTTAAAAATTACTAAAAACCCAACTAAATGAAAAAAACTTTATCTTTTATTTTATTATATATAAGATAAAGCATTTTACAATAGCTTAGAACATGCATCATCCAGTCAGAAACTACAGTCGCTGTATTGGCCAATCAGCATCCAGGACTGGAACTGTATGTTTGATAAAACCAATTTAATTTTTCACTTTTCCATCAAAAAGTGTCAGAGAAATCTCAATTATCAATACAAATGATATAAGATTTGAAATGTATAAAAGATACATATTTTTTCCCATTTTTAACCAGGTATTATGCCTACTGTGTTGCCAGATATTAGTAAAAATAAACATGACTAAACTAATAACTAATTTGTTTTAATTGAAGCAATTTATCTTGAACCACAAGGTGAAAATGGGGTGAAATTGTGTTAAATAAACATCCCATAACCTCATGTGGAATTTTAATGACAGATTTACACATCGTGAACCCTCCGCAGATGTTCAGTAGAGACACTCTATTCTGGTCTCATGACTTCATTTCTCAAATGATCTATATAGGCATATCAGAGAGACTATATTTAACGCATTATCACTTCTTTCCATTAGCAGCTTCTAAAGCTTCGCAAAGCTGCTGTGCATTTGAAGGCACTGCCACTCATTTTATTATATTTAAACAATACATTACATATATGCACTTATACTTATATATTCCTTTATAGCAATGCTATATTCCTGTTGCTCAGTGGTTAGAGCATGGCACTAGCAATGCCAAGGTCATGGGTTCGATCCCAGGGATTGCACATACTCAGATACAAATGTATAGTATAATGCAATGTAAGTCGCTTTGGATAAAAGCGTCTGCCAAATGCATAAATGTAAATATATATTCTGATGTGTTCAGCATTATATTTAGGGTCATAGCTAGAAATAAGATAACTGCACATTTTCGCTTTTTACAGTGTGTATATGCAAATATGAAATATGAACGAAATCATGACATTTTAACACTGTTAATTCTACATAATATATTTAATGATATTCAAGTTATGAAATGCTGCATGTACATATGTGAAGCATTAAACAACATTTAAATTAAATATTATATTAAAATGAGATGAAAGTTATTGTAAATTGTTGCCCTGCATATTTAATAGTTAAAATATCAATATGTATGAAAATAATGTGCATTACTTTTTTAACTCTTTGAATTTACACGAATCTGTTAAGCATTATATGCACACTGTAAAAAAGAATTGTTGGTTTAACTTAAAACAAATAAGTTAAACCAAATTTTGAGTTCATTGAAATTAAAAAAATTGAGTTAATACAATTAAGTTTAATCAACAGAAACTCAAAATATAATGAAGGCTGAACTACATTAATGATTGATTTGACAAAAGAAAAAATTTTATGATAACAAATCATAAATATTTTTTTTTACAGTGCAATAATTTAATAATGTTTGTTAATTAAATATGATATGCTTTTCAAATGCTATGGACATTATTATAGGGAAAACCTTGAATAGCACATGTGAAATATGGGAAACGTGGTTTTGGAACAGTGTTTTTCTGCCTGCACATATGAAATATCTGATCCAAAGTTTCACTCACCATCCCAGCTGAAGTTCTTGTCCCACACCGACCACATCTGCACGATAAAAAACGGCGCCCAGCAGATGATGTACGCGAGAACGATGACGAACGTCATCTTGACGGTGCGCAGCTTCGCTCTGGAGATGGTGGTCACGCTGCTCACAGAGTTCTTCCCGATCAGCCCGTTCTTGTGCGCGCCATCATTCGGCGTCTTCTTCGTCTTATATCTGATGTTCATCCTGATGCTGTGGCATATGAACCCGTAACTGGTCATCAATATGATCACCGGGATGAGGAATATCCCGGCTGTGATCCAGGTGATGTACGCGCGGGGTCCCCAGGGCTGGATGAAGTGGCCCCAGCAGTCGTAAACATCAGAGCCGTTCTGGATCTCACTGAGGGAGAAGATGAAGTACTGAGGGGTGCTGAGGAGCAGGCTGCTGATCCACGTGCCCCCGATCATGATGTGGGACCTCCGCGTGGACTGCTGGAGGGTCTTGAGAGGGTGGCAGATGGCGATATATCGATCTAGAGTCATCATAACCATCATGTAAGTGGACGCGAACATGCCCATCACCTGCAGGTGCTTCACGATCCGGCACAGGAAGTCCGGGCCGTAAAATCGGAAGGTTATTTCCCAGCAAAGCTGTGGAAGGACCTGGAAAAACGCGACCACCAGGTCGGCCAGGCTCAGGTGTTTAATAAACAGGTGCATGCGGGAGGTTTTCTTCTTGGTGTTGTGAATGGCCAGCAGGACGCTGCAGTTCCCGATCACGGCGACCGCGAAGGTGACGCTGAGGACCGCGATCTCGATTTTGGCGACCTCTTCGTCGCGCCCGAACGGGTCGGTGGAGTTGGCCGGGTGCGATGTGTTGCTCAGATGTCCCATTGCACGATTTGTCAAAAACAACAGCAGTCCAACGCGTTAAAACGATGCGCGTAAATGGAAACGCCGGTGTCCTGTTGCGCGCTACGAGTTGGATAGCTCAAAGATTACTGATTAAATATCTGTGTTAGTAAACAAAACAATGCAGATTTAAATCCCACAAGGGATGAATCACTAACTTTCCCCATTTTGTCTTTGCTCGAGACTCTTACAGGTTATTAATGTGCGCGCAACCCAGATCTTCAAATGTCTCTCCTCGACTGTCTGTGGTTCTGCTCAAAGCCTTTTAAACCCTCCTCAGATTTCACTCACGCTGCGTAACGCGCGCGGAGCCAAACCCACCGGTGTTCAACGGCTGAATTCAGTCCTATAGTTTAAAGTACATACAGAAAAACCCTCCGCCCACCGGACCCTGAGTAAACAACACTCTTAAAGTCTGCTTTATGTGAAGATCAGCCTTGACACATTCCCATACAGTACAGAACCATATATTCTCACACTGTAACACATGCCAAGAACATGACCGGGTCATCTTCTACTCTAAAATAAAATAAAAAAAAATAATTAAAGAAATTTTTGACAGACAGATAGATAGATAGATAGATAGATAGATAGATAGATAGATAGATAAATAGACAGATAGATAGATAGACAGGTAGATAGACAGACAGATGGATAGACAGACAGACAGATGGATATACAGACAGACACACAGACAGACAGACAGACAGATAGATAGATAGATAGATAGATAGATAGATAGATAGATAGATAGATAGATAGATAGATAGATAGATAGATAGATAGATGCTTTTGTTAAGTAGGGGGGAAAAAAAACAGTGTTACACTTGAAAAATCTTGGGTTATTTGAGCCTTTTGGGTCATTTTTTTGAGGTTATTTTTCCAGTGTTTGGGTAATTTTTGTTTTACTCAGATCCTGGGTCAGACGTAACAACACTGGTGTTGAGTTATTTATCGAGTTATTGTTCTGTATAATGTTTCATTTTATGCAAAGCAACATACAGGGGCGCGATGTGAGTCACCTAAACGAGTGTAACGTCGGTCTTTTCGCATGATGGAAACGCCTGAGGCCTTGCATACAATGTTATGATTTTATTCAAAAAGATACAAAATATTAACACATAGGATGTTAAAATATGTTCTCAGAATTGTACACTGATTATTTATGGACAGGTTATGGAATCAGTCACAGCATTTTTCGGCTACGAGTTGAACGCAGGCGGCGGTCTGAAGTTATCAGTTCCCCGCCGAAAGCGAGTCATCTCCGGCACGAGATCCAACGCCGTTACAGTGGAAACAGATAACAGAGACTGGTCCATTACACTTCAATTACTTCTAAATGTTTAATTTTTACTTCTAATATTTGTTAAATGAGCTTAAATATAGGCAAAATTTATTAAAAAGATATAAAATATGCTATACTATAAAATATGATCAAATATAAAGCAATTATCATGCAAACCAGTGGTTGTGTGGAGTATTTAAAAACAAAGTTTAAAGGCCAGAACACACCAAGCCGACGCCGACGCCGACGAACTAGTGGCGATGAAAGCAGACTGCAGGGTTGGCTCACGTCGGCAGCGTCTGTGTCCAAAGTTGGCCTGACACACCAAACCAACGCTAGACAGCCGACGGCCAAGTAGCAAGTCCTTTCTGCGCCTGCGTGAGATGAAATGCCTTTATGAACCAGCAGGTGGCAGTAGCTGAACAGCCAATCAAAATGATCAGCTGGCCCGACGGACCGACGAGCTCCGACGCCGATTCAACATTTCAAATCGGCCGGAAAAAAGCCGACGAGGACCAACTTCAGCCGACAGTGAGGAACACACTGAGAAAACTTAGTCAGCCGACGAACAAAAACTGCCAGACGGCCGACCGTCGGCTTGGTGTGTTCCTGCCTTAAAGGATTTAAGTAAATCCGTAAACATTAATTCATGTATACGGAAGAGGATTAGGGCCAAGCAATAATAAACAAATAAAACCATCTCGAGATTAAAGTTGATAAATTTCGAGAAAAAAGTCGTTAAATTGCGAGAAAAAAGTCGTTAAATTACGAGAACAAATTCGTTAAATTATGACATTTTTCTCATAATTTAATGAATTTGTTCTCATAATTTAACGACTTTTTTCTCGTAATTTAATGACTTTATTCTCAATATTTTATCTCGACTTTTTTCTCAAAANGACGCCGACGAACTAGTGGCGACGAAAGCAGACTGCAGGGTTGGCTCACGTCGGCAGCGTCTGTGTCCAAAGTTGGCCTGACACACCAAACCAACGCTAGCAGCCGACGGCCAAGTAGCACGTCCGTTCTGCGCCTGCGTGAGATGAAATGCCTTTATGAACCAGCAGGTGGCAGTAGCTGAACAGCCAATCAAAATGATCAGCTGGCCCGACGGACCGACGAGCTCCGACGCCGATTCAACATTTCGAATCGGCCGGAAAAAAGCCAACGAAGACCAACTTCAGCCGACAGTGAGGAACACACTGAGAAAACTTAGTCAGCCGACGAACAAAAACTGCCAGACGGCCGACCGTCGGCTTGGTGTGTTCCTGCCTTAAAGGATTTAAGTAAATCCGTAAACATTAATTCATGTATACGGAAGAGGATTAGGGCCAAGCAATAATAAACAAATAAAACCATCTCGAGATTAAAGTTGATAAATTTCGAGAAAAAAGTCGTTAAATTACGAGAACAAATTCGTTAAATTATGACATTTTTCTCATAATTTAATGAATTTGTTCTCATAATTTAACGACTTTTTTCTCGTAATTTAATGACTTTATTCTCAATATTTTATCTCAACTTTTTTCTCAAAATTTAACGAGTTTTTTCTCGAAATTTAACAACTTTAATCTCGAGATGGTTTTATTTTTTTATTATTGCTTGGCCCTAATCCTCTTCCGTACATGTATGAGGTAAAAAATAAATAATAAAAATTAAATAAGCTAGTATTATAGTAAAAATGAATCAACCCATTATGCTGGGTTAAATCCCAATTTGCTAGGTAAAATTAACCCAGCATGTGTTTTGTCCCATACCCAGACCTTGGGTTGAAAACAACTCAAATTGGGTTGTTTTAACCCAGTGTATATCATTTAAATAATACTAGTTTCCCGCACTTTTTGACCTTTCAAGTCTTTTGCTATGACTGGATTAGGACTTTAAAAATTCAATTTTCGTTCAAATTATGATTCTTTAATGAATCATTCAGACCAATTTGTGACCAATTCTTTTTAAAATGAACGATTCCCTCAAACCACACCTCATTATGGCCTGTGAGCAAGTTTTACTGAACAAAAGAGCAATATCTAGCCAATTAAATGTGTTCGAGCAGGGCATAACAAGAAAGCATGGGAATCCATGTATTAAATATTGATGGAAAGAGCCGTCACTGTCTCGGGCAAAGACTAAACAAAATGTTCTAGAAAAGTGAAAACAGGATTTCTGATCAGTAAATCAATCACACATGAAGCACATGTGGGTTATTTGACAAAAGAATCAAAGGAGAAACAGAAATAAATGTATAAACTGAGGCAGATTTGTTATTAGTGTCCTAAAGCACGTTCTTTACAGTTTGTATTACGGCGACCTGCATGTCGTGTTTATGGTCAGTTGAGGCAGAAGCAATTCAATTTCAGCAAGACGATGTGAAATAAGGCTTCAGAAGAGTTTGCAAAACCTGCAATTCATCTGAACTAAATACTCACAGCACAAGACAAAATGAAAAAGCATTCAAAATAAAACAAACAAGGTTGCATATGACTGCGGCTAAAGTGCATTTGAGATTTGTATATTTTCTGCATTAAAGGATCATTTATGAATCAACTCATTTTATTCGGCTAATGACTCTGAATGGGCAGCAGTTCTCCAGATCTGTGCTTCTCAACTGGTTTTGCTTCAAAACTAATTTTACTTTGGACAAGTGGCTCAGCACAGTAACATAATAATAAAAAAAATCATTTAAAATAAACAGTTTACTCATGTTTCTTTACCATGTGCAGTTATGTTCATGATTTTTGAAGATAAGGCCATGCAGCCTGTCCATGTTGTCCTATCTTTGACATCAACAAAAAGATCCAGGAGGCATATTAATAATCTAATAATAACCCTAATTATTTTGCCATTCCAGTTGCATTGTATTATTTACATTCCATATTGTTTTTTTTTTCTTATGTGCACAAGCAGCTGAAAAGCATCAAATCAGCCAATAGCTTTTCTGGCCGTCCTTGTTCATGTTATTTCTAGACACTGGCTGTTAAAATGGATATTATACATTCTAGGTTGAGATGCAGGACTGTAATACTGGAACTAATGGAACTGGATCTCTAACATCATCCTTCTTTCTGTTTTCCGTGGGGTTAACGGCGAGGTTAGTCACCCATTAATCCCTTTCTACCTCTTCACTTGTCCTTTTTTTAGTGGTAAAGAGGGATATGTGGAAAGGTGGATATAAAAGCCTATTAATACCCGTTCCATCCTGTGTGCCAGTCTTCTTCAAATATTTGCCCCACTTTGTCTTTTTTTTTTCTTTTCTTTTTCGGTTTGGGTTCATTACAGCAGAAAGCTTCCTCGCTCTGCCCATTTAACCTTTTGATGCTGCAAAAATTATAACACAAAGAAGAAAAAAATATTACAAAAATAGTTCACCCAAAAATAAACATTTTGTCAATATTTACTTGCCTTCATGTCACTCCAAATCCTTTTTATCTTAATGGCCCTAAAATTTTTTTTTTTTCTTCATTCGAAATATAATTTATAATTAAAAAAAATAATAATAATGACATTTATTGTGAGATTTGCCATCCAAATAAAGATCAACGTCGTAATATATTCTTATATATATTCTTAAGATTCTTAATATGTTCTTCATTAGGAGATATGCATCATGGTAATGTGTCGTTATGACTCTCTGATGACCGAGAACCGCGACTGTCCCGCTGACATCAAACCACATGCATTATCTCTGTGGTTCCAGTGGCCGTGCTGAGAACTCATCCTGATCTCTGTCACTGGGACTATAAATCACAGCCCGTGCATCACATAGTCTGTGAAAAGAGTCCAGAACTTCCCATCAGAACAGGGACACAAAACATAGACACTCTATTCCCAGAAAGAGCACGTCCTGTGGTTAAAGTCTGGACAATGGGAAGAGCGTGTGTGAGTTTATTCTCAAGACGGAGCCAAAGATATCAGTTCCTTATGTTTGACTTCAGGACAACTCCTTATTAGTTTAAGCTTTTAAGGACATAATTCAATACTTTTCTAAATCAAAAATCACTATTATTACTCATACTGACAGTTAATGATTGAACAAACCCCTATTATATATGAAACATCAGTGTGTGCATCATCCTGCAGCTTTTGTGATCCAGACATGAATGATTCCTCAAATAATGTGTGTTCTGCTGGACCAGAAAACTGCTGAAAAAAATCCTACATATTTACACCTAGCAACGCCCTAACAACAACATAGCAACGCCCCTGGAAACCATCTAGCAATGCTCTAGCAGCAATCTAGAACACCCTAACTACATAGCATAGCGAGTTCACGGATGTAGCATTAAGCTTTGTAAACACACTAGCCGAACAAGCTACGGATAAAATAACTATAAGGACCTTCTCAAATCAGAAACCTTGGGTTGACAGAACTATACGTGCAGCAGTAAACAAACGCACTGCTGCTTACAACGCCGGTCTTTTGTCAGGAAACATGAGCGAGTACAAANTCTTGAATCTCAACACCTCAAGAAACATTCAGAACACCCTAGCAACCACCTAAGAATTCCCCATAGAACACCTAACAAATGCATAGCAATGACCCAAGAAACACCCCAAACACTCAAACAACCATCTAGAACACCAACTGCATAGTAACACCCAAAGAAAAACCAAGAACACTCTAGCAACCATCTAGAATACATAACACTGCATAGCAACAGCCCAAGAAACACTGTAGCAACCGTCTAGAACACATTACAACTGCATAGCAACACCCCAAGAAACACCCATAACACTCTAGCAACCATCTAGAACACATAATAACTGCATAGCAACACCCCAAGAAACACTGTAGCAACCGTCTAGAACACATAACAACTGCATAGCAACAGCCCAAGAAACACTCTAGCAACCGTCTAGAACACATTACAACTGCATAGCAACAGCCCAAGAAACACCTGAAACACTCTAGCAACCATCTAGAACACATAACAACTGCATAGCAACACCCCAAGAGACACCCAAAACACTCTAGCAACCAGCTACAACATATTACAACTGCATAGCAACAGCCCAAGAAACACCTGAAACACTCTAGCAACCATCTAGAACACATAACACTGCATAGCAACACCCCAAGAAACACCTGAAACACTCTAGCAACCATCTAGAATACATAACACTGCATAGCAACAGCCCAAGAAACACCCAAAACACTCTAACAACCATCTAGAACACATAACACTGCATAGCAACACCCCAAGAAACACCTGAAACACTCTAGCAACCATCTAGAATACATAACACTGCATAGCAACAGCCCAAGAAACACCCAAAACACTCTAACAACCATCTAGAATACATAACACTGCATAGCAACACTCCAAGAAACACCTGAAACACTCTAGCAACCATCTAGAATACATAACACTGCATAGCAACAGCCCAAGAAACACCCAAAACACTCTAACAACCATCTAGAACACATAACACTGCATAGCAACACTCCAAGAAACACCTGAAACACTCTAGCAACCATCTAGAATACATAACACTGCATAGCAACAGCCCAAGAAACACCCAAAACACTCTAACAACCATCTAGAACACATAACACTGCATAGCAACACTCCAAGAAACACCTGAAACACTCTAGCAACCATCTAGAATACATAACACTGCATAGCAACAGCCCAAGAAACACCCAAAACACTCTAACAACCATCTAGAACACATAACACTGCATAGCAACACTCCAAGAAACACCTGAAACACTCTAGCAACCATTTAGAACACATAACAACTGCATAGCAACACCACAAGAAACACCCAAAACACTCTAGCAACCATCTAGAACACATAACAACTGCATAGCAACACCACAAGAAACACCCGAAACACTCTAGCAACCATCTAGAACACATAACAACTGCATAGCAACACCACAAGAAACACCCAAAACACTCTAGCAACCATCTAGAACACATTACAACTGCATAGTAACACCCCAA
Source organism: Anabarilius grahami (assembly GCA_003731715.1). Classification (NCBI taxonomy): domain Eukaryota; kingdom Metazoa; phylum Chordata; class Actinopteri; order Cypriniformes; family Xenocyprididae; genus Anabarilius; species Anabarilius grahami. Next base: position 2,813,251 of record RJVU01072345.1, read on the forward strand.
GAAACACCCAAAACACTCTAGCAACCATCTAGAACACATAACAACTGCATAGCAACACCACAAGAAACACCCAAAACACTCTAACAACCATCAAGAACACCAACTGCATAGCAACACCCAAAGAAACACCTGAAACACTCTAGCAACCATCTAGAATACATAACACTGCATAACAACAGCCCAAGAAACACCCGAAACACTCTAGCAACCATCTAGAATACATAACACTGCATAGCAACACCCCAAGAAACACCTGAAACACTCTGGCAACCATCTAGAATACATAACACTGCATAGCAACAGCCCAAGAAACACCTGAAACACTCTAGCAACCATTTAGAACACATAACACTGCATAACAACAGCCCAAGAAACACCCGAAACACTCTAGCAACCATCTAGAATACATAACACTGCATAGCAACACCCCAAGAAACACCTGAAACACTCTGGCAACCATCTAGAATACATAACAATGCATAGCAACAGCCCAAGAAACACCCGAAACACCCTAGCAACCATCTAGAATACATAACACTGCATAGCAACACTCCAAGAAACACCTGAAACACTCTAGCAACCATTTAGAACACATAACAACTGCATAGCAACACCCCAAGAAACACCCAAAACACTCTAGCAACCATCTAGAACACATTACAACTGCATAGCAACACCCCAAGAAACACCCAAAACACTATAGCTACCATCAAGCACACCAACTGCATAGCAACACCCAAAGAAACACCTGAAACACTCTAGCAACCATCTAGAATACATAACACTGCATAGCAACACCCCAAGAAACACCTGAAACACTCTAGCAACCATCTAGAATACATAACACTGCATAGCAACACCCCAAGAAACACCCAAAACACTCTAGCAACCATCTAGAACACATTACAACTGCATAGGAACACCCAACACCCGAAACGCTCTAGCAACCATCTAGAACACATTACAACTGCATAGCAACACCCCAAGAAACACACAAAACACTCTAGCAACCAGCTACAACACATAACAACTGCATAGCAACACCCCAAGAAACACACAAAACACTCTAGCAACCATCTAGAACACATTACAACTGCATAGCTACACCCCAAGAAATACCCAAAACACTAGCAACCATCTAGAATACATAACAACTGCATAGCAACACCCCAAGAAACACACAAAACACTCTAGCAACCAGCTACAACACATAACAAGTGCATAGCAACACCCCAAGAAACACACAAAACACTCTAGCAACCATCTAGAACACATAACAACTGCATAGCAACACCCCAATAAACACAAAAAACACTCTAACAGTCACCTAGTAACACCCTAGCAACCACACAGCTCTGACCACTCACGCTTTCTTCACTAATTTCTGAATTCTACTTATTTCAACATCAGATGTGATGAGATCTAAAATCGAACAAGCTGCTGACTGTAACTCTGAGACTGAATTGAAGGCTATATTAATGTTTACATCAGTATGTCATCATCAATAATGTTGATGACAACAGTGAAACCAAACTAATACTTTCAATGGACAGACTGCAGTGTTCTACTATATTTTATTAGACATTTCCTTTATCTCATGAAATACTGAGTATATTTAAAATGTACAAGTATGAAACAGATGTGCACACATTCAACAAGCGTCTTGTTTTTGAATTGCTTGTTTTAACATATTTTCATCATGTTTTTATTTGTAAATTTTCTTTCATTTTTCCATTTATTTATCCTCTTCTATGAATAGTTTTATTCTCATAGCTGACCACACTGCAGCATCCAGCTCATGTTTGGTTTTAATACAACTCATAAGTGAATAAAACCAGCTGCGTGACGATAAAGAATCACTACAAGACTTTTGGCACGCAGATGCAAATGATTTCTGTATTTACGAAATCAAATAAATGCATAAACGAATATCTCTGACTCTTATCGCTGGTGGACTAATGGTTGGTCCTGTATGTGCCAGCACTAGCTAGCCTGTCGAATCATGCTCTAGAGGCGACCCCTATGGTCTTATAATTACACAATGAGAAACAGAGAGAAAAATTGTGTTTGTGTAATTCAATGTTCCAGAATTGGACACAGCTATTTGTCACAAACCACTTACATTAACAAAGGAAGCTGCTGTGCTACATGCTGTTTAATGTCACTGTGGTATGGATGCAATTGATCCCATGTGATGTGAGGATTCAGATCCCTTTTCTGATTGCAGACTTTGGTATCTTGACATTTCTGAGTTTGAGACATTAAGATCTCTTTTGAATCTCTAGAGGAGACGCATGATATTCCTGGGATCTTTTTCACAGGAGGAACATCTGGAGGCCTAAAATCCCACTTTGCATTCATATTTCAACACATTTCTGAGCAAAACAGGATACTAAACAAGAAAACGTGTAGAGCGGAGCATTCAGTACAGCAGGTCTGACTGATGTCTAGGAGAAAAAGTGAGATATTAAAGAAATCATATTTTTGTAATTTCTCTTTCCTGTGGGAATGTGTGCTGGAAAAACAGAAACTCTTAGGAATCTTCCACCGAAGGGAAGCACGGTAAACTCTGTGGACCATCAGCCACCGTGTCTGTTTCTAGTAATTTCAAGAGCTGGCAGTTGAAAACTTGTTTTTCTACTGTCAAGATCCAGACAGCCTAATAAAATATTAATCACAAAAATCCAGATCCAGATGGTCTAATGTTTACCTCCAAATAAACGGGACTCAATTATCACGTTACGGTGAAAATGTACATCATTTTAATGAAAGTCAGGTGCTGAAAAATCTCGAGCAACATCGCAAGTCCGTTCTGCAATGTTATGTCAGAATTAATGACATTTTTATGAAGCAATTTAGTAATTAATGATATATTTTTCATACTATTCTAAAAATGTCTAAATTCTAAAGTATTCTAAATAAAATTTTAAACAATTAAATTTCTATCTGGATCAGGGAAAAATGGAATTAAAAATAGTCAAATAATGCTAATCTCAGACATTGAAACTTTTTTTTATAAGATGTAAAAAAAAAATGTATAACAAGAAAATACTTTTTCAGTACTTAAAATTTTCGCTATTAATTCTGGTTGTTAATTGCCATTTCTTTGCAATCACACTGTAAAAAGTAATACGCTATATCTACTCCATAAAATGTTGGCAACAGATCACAAGCAATATTATTAATTAAATTCAACAAATAGAATTGAGTTAGAATTCATCAAATTAATTCATTAAATGTCAACCATTTAAAACAAGTCAAATTTAAGTAAAATTAAAAAAAAATATCTGAATAACAGTGTCAAAGATGAATTAAGAACTCTATTTTTTATTGCCAACATTGAAGACACCTGATGATAACAAGCAGAATCACTGAAGGAAAGAGAAACACATGAATTAACAGAGGTTTAGATGTTGGTGTTGATTTTATTGAAAATAAAATGTGTTGGTCACTATTATGGTGATCGGTGTTTCATTTAGTTGGGCACTTTGACTCTTTGCTTTTTAAGTCAGTTTGTGGTTTTTGTAATGGTGTTTGCTAATTTTACACATTTTAAATGGTTGACTTTTAAGGAATTAATTTGATTAATTGTAACTCAAATCTTATATGTTGAATTTAATTAATAATATTGCTTTAAATCGTATTCAATTTATGAGTGAAAATTGTTTCGACCATTTATTTCGGCGTATAAGATTTCTTACTTTTTTAGGAGGAAATTAACTACTTATTAACTACTTCCATGAATCACTGCAAATAGCATAATTAGAAATGAAGGTACAAATAAACTATGTGATTGATTATAAGTATAACATGCTTAAAATTCAATTTCTCTCTGGTGTTGGAAAACGAATGGGATTTTTACATCTGTTGCCCTCTAAGGACACTGGTTTGAGAACCTGCAAGTGTGTTTTAAATTAAAATCAGAAATCAAATGTGGACTTTTATGAAAGTCACACAGACTGACCCATAAAATGCTATTGTGTCAGAAAAAGGTCAGTTATATAAGTTATATATATCTATTAAATACGGGCTCCTTTTGTGATATATGCACAGCTTTGCAAACAAAGATACCGATTTTATTGACTTCTAACGGATATGGACCTTATATAACATGTACGTGTACGTATGCATATGAACAGTTATGTAACCCAGTGACTGACACCTGATATTTGAAAGCCACATGTGAAAATAATCCAGACATACATAAAAGATTATGGGAAATAAGTTCAAATCAGTTTTAGTGATGGATAAATTCGCCCAAACTTGATGACAGTTTGGATGGCGAACAGCGATTACTGAAGGATCAGGCCTTACTATCATGTACATATAGATACTATACATCTAAGCGAGGATGTTTGTGCATGACATTTAAATAGCTTTAATTTCATGAATTAAACCATATCTGAATCTAATGAGACCTTTATTCTTAAAATATGACCATGGTAGTAGCTTGCTGGAAACTACCAGCAACATTAACTTAGCAATAGTTATATTAAATGTGACTTGAAATACAAACATTAGATTTTCATCAGCACTACTAAAGGTTAGTGCACGTTCAAAACATCTACAGTGGCTTCAGAAAGTGTTTGGATGCATAAATCACATTTAAATCTGGCATTGCATTCGTTATAAAGCAGGTGGTTTTTGCAATGGCTTTCATATAACTGATGTCAGGGTGATTTTAGTGTCATAAAATCACAAAGTTGGAATTTCCAATGTCCTACTTGGGAAAAGTGCAGTAGAATGCCACATTGATATTGGACTTCCAACATGGAAACTTGCATGAAAATCTGCATGACAACTTGCATTACAAAACCCAGAAAGATGAACACGGTATAAATATATATATATGTGCAGTAGTATTTTATGTAAATGTAAATGTTTTGGATTACATAAACCAAAAGCCCACATATTTTTCCAGTTAGCCCTTCCCAAACCTTCGAAATCAACAATGATGCTTCTGTGATACTGATACTTTTTTTTTACATCATGAAATGTACTGTATCCCGAGACATTGTTTTCCCACTGAAGTTCAGACCAAAGGAAATTCTAATGGACTTCTGTGATTTTATGACTGATCACAGGGGATCACAGCAATCCGGTGAGACTGTAAGCCAAGAGCTCAATTCATATTCAGATTTCAAAGATTAGTTAAAACCAAGAAGCTTTTTTTTCTGTTTATTCCACTTAGAATTACATTCAAGTCTTGACGACCACATAAATCACTGTAGGGTTTTGCGAGCAATCCTTCACAAAGTACATAATGGGAGTCTTTTCCGTCAACAAGTTCCAAGTAAAACAGTCTTTAAACCCCCCACCAGCTCTTGGATGGCGGTTCGAGGGAAGATGATTCACCCCGGTCTAGAACTGACTCCTGCATGTAAAGTGTCATGTGAAAGTCATCCCTGATTGGGACTCAGGGGGATCATGGGATACTGTGGGGTCTCTCCCTGGCATTCTGCTTCATATCTGCTTCAAACTGACCTTTTGTACTGATCACGGGGACGGATCATTCTTCCGAACAATCAACATTCACGAGACCTCCACCAGTGTTGGGGAAGATACTTTAAGACTAGCTGGCCAAACTACAAGCTACTTGTCATTTAACAGTTAAAATTCAGTGAAATTTAAGTGAAAAGTAGCCCCGCTACAAGAAAAACGTAAATAAAACTACATTCTGGGATAAAAACAATGAGGATATCAATTATGTTGACAGCAGTATATTGAACACATTTACACATTAAAACATTAAAAAATATATAAAAATGCAAATGTGTTTAGATTAGTTTAACCGACCTTTAATTTATTTCATTTTTACAATATACAACATTTTTTTATATTTTATGTCTGGAAATATGTCTAGAAACAAAATTATAAATGCATCTATCAAATCAATTAGTCGTGTTTAATTGCTTCTGACAAAAGTTTGTAAATATATATTTCGATTAATTGTGATTAATCGATTTGACAGCACACACACACACACACACATATATATATATATATGAACAAACAACCAAATTTATGGAACATTGGTTTGTTACTGGAAAGGCTAATTTGAGTTAGTAACTCCCCAACACGGACTTCACGTCACTGTGAAATGATGATTGTCACCAGTGTCCATTTGGAAGAACTGAAGGGAAGTGGCAATAACTTGTTTTTCAACCCCAGGCCACCCTGATCTTTGGGTTTCCCTCTGAACTCTTGCAGTGAACTAGGACGGATGTCTGCTATTTTAGCACTAAACTCGCCCATAATAAAAACCAGTCCTGTTTACATTTTGGCCCACATTAGAACATACAGAAACATGCATGCTCACACACACACACATCAGCCATGCAGTACAAACATCTGGTCACGACCCTACAGACAAATTAGCGGATGGGAGCCTATGTTTAGAATCAGAGCGTGACGAATCACATGGTTACCTCCGGCATAGGCCTTGTGAGACCGCCCGCTGTCCCTCCATTCAGAAGCTGTTATTTGATGTAGAATTAGAGTTTTAAGACATTTACACACTAATGTTCAGCTCTGCAGGGCTGCCTTTAATTGCTCATACTTTAAGTTTGGGGGTTCTTTAAAGTATTCAACTTGCAAAACCTGGGAAGCACCAAGAGCACAAACACTCAGAATGTCCCAGCACCTGAAGAGCAACCACCCAGAACCCCACAGGATCTACCTAGCAACAGTATAGTAACCACTAAGAACATTTAATGAACTACCTATGGCATAACAAAATTCCAAACACCATAGCAGCTACCTAGTAACAGTATAGCAACCACCCAGAACACACTAGTAACTACCTAGAAACAGAATAGCAACCACCCAGAACACCCTAAAAACTACCTAACAATGACATAACCACCCAGAACACCCTAGCAACTACCTAGAAACAGGATAGCAACCACCCAGAACACACTAGTAACTACCCAGCAACAATATAACAACCACTCAACCCCTAGCAACTAGAAATAGTATAGCAACCACCCAGAACACCCTAGCAATTAATTGTCAACAGTATAGCAACCACCCAGAACACCCTAACAACTACCTAGAAACAGGATAGCAACCACCCAGAACACCCTAGCAACTACCTAGAAACAGTATAGCAACCACCCAGAACACCCTAGCAACTACCTAGAAACAGTATAGCAACCACCCAGAACACCCTAAAAACTACCTAGAAACAGTATAGCAACCACCCAGAACACCCTAGCAACTACCTAGAAACAGTATAGCAACCACCCAGAACACACTAGTAACTACCCAGCAACAATATAGCAACCACTCAACCCCTAGCAACTAGAAATAGTATAGCAACCACCCAGAACACCCTAGCAATTAATTGTCAACAGTATAGCAACCACAAAGAACACCCTAACAACTACCTAGAAACAGGATAGCAACCACCCAGAACACCCTAACAACTACCTAGAAACAGGATAGCAACCACCCAGAACACCCTAGCAACTACCTAGAAACAGGATAGCAACCACCCAGAACACACTAGTAACTACCAAGCAACAATATAACCACCACACAAACACATATTAACTAGAAACAGTATAGCAACCACCCACCCAGAACACCCTAGCAACTACCAAGCAACAATATAGCAACCACCCAGAACACCCTAAAAACTACCTAACAATGACATAACCTCCCAGAACACCCTAGCAACTACCTAGAAACAGGATAGCAACCACCCAGAACACACTAGCAACTAATTGTCAACAGTATAGCAACCACCCAGAACAACCTAACAACTACCCATCAACAATATACCAACATCCCCAAACACCCTAGCAACTAGAAACAGTATAGCAACTACATAGCAATGACATAACCACCCAGAACACCCTAGCAACTACCCAGCAACAATATAACAACCACTCAAAAACCCTAGCAACTAGAAACAGTATAGCAACACCCTAGGAACTGCCAAGAAACAGTACATAGCAACCACTCAAAATACACAAGCAATTAACTGGCAACACTATAGCAACCACCCAGAACACCCTAACAACTTCCTAGAAACAGGATAGCAACCACCCAGAACTCCCAAGCAACAGGATAGCAACCACTGAGAACACCCTAGCAACCAACCAAAACACCCTTGTAACTAACTAGCAACAGTATAGCAACCACCCAGAACACCCTAGCAACTGCCTAGAAACAGGATAGCAACCACCCAGAACACCCTAGCAACTGAACAGCAACCACCCTGGACATCCAAGTAACTGTATAGCATCACCATAGCACCCCCCCCAGAACACCTTGAAACTGCATAGCAACACCCTGGAAGCCACCCAACGCCCCCCCCCCCCTCTTTTTTTTGTGGGGGGAGGTGTGATGGTGATGTAAATGTATCATTTAATGAAGGTTTCTTCATTAAACGATACATTAGTTCCTCTATAATATCAGACATGCATGGAAAAGTGTCAATAAACACCCCTCACTGACAGCAGATATCAGAGGGAGAAAAAATGGCCTGATATCAGGAGGACTGGCAGGCATCTTATCGCCGCTCATTATGGGATGAGAAGTGTCTGTGAGAGCGGCAGACCTGATATAGACCCTCGTCGAGGGCAAGAGAGACTGCGAACGATTACAAACCTCTTCAGCCAATTAAAATACACTGGAAGTGAGTGGCACATTTATTTAATGCATTCGACCCATTCACCTTTATAAGCTTTCTATTCATCCACTTCCACAGAGGTCTTCATCTCTCTCGTTCTGGCCAGACTTTGACTATCCAATCAAGCATTTTGAGTTTTATTATTAAATGACAAAAACAGAGTGGAGTTCTGGAATGATTTGAGCTAAATTACTAGCTGCACGACTCCTGCTGTTTTATTCTTTTCTAGCTGCTGAAATGGATTTGATCTCTGTGACCAGACCAGAGGATATGACCCCTTTGTTCCATCACAGGTCACAAAGAATTTCAATCAGGACTGTGGAATTCAGGCCTGCGGTCGATGAGGGTGAACCAGACCCCACTTAAGGGTTCGATTGGGGACCTCACAGTGACGTGATAGTTGAAAACCAGACTTAATGATCTTGTTTCTGGAGAAAACCAAATGCAAGGGGCAACTGGAGGTTGTGGTCCTGAGGAACAAACTAGACCAAGTGAATGTCAAGCTTTTCAGAAGAACACTTAGATGGATTTAGGTCAGGAAACAGGCTCTCATGTGGCATGTCATCCATGCACGATTTATCTGCGCTGTCTCAGAGCGTCACTCTGGTGGCGTTTCGTTCAGACCTTCTGTCCGGATTTCTTTTATGGCTGTGGCTTTCCAACATTTTGTTTTACTGTTCATTAGAAATTCGAAGTAATAAATTACCGTGTTTTTATATCACTCTTGTGGACTGATGAAACCACGCTGTTCAAGTGCGTGTTGCTTAACACGTGTTGTTGTTTTGCATGTCGTCCCAAACCATACTGCACTAGAAATGCACAGATAAATACTCCTCAGGTCAGGATGAGGACCTGCAGGGAACAAAAGTTTCAGTGTGAATGTCAAGTCACATGTATTTATAAAGCACTTTAAACAATACGGATAGTTTCAAAGCAGCTTAGCGTTAATGTTGTAAAATTAATCAATTATGAAACGAAGCTGTTAAGCAGCTCTACAGAAGATAATAGTGTCATTATTCTGCTCAATTCAGTCAGAGACTTTCACACACAGAGAGAATAATGTGTGTAATCTTACAAAACACATTATTGCTAACCGTTTAGAAACTCTTTTCAATATTACTGTTAAAGGAAGAATTCACCCAAAAAATGAAAATTGTCTCATGATTTGCTCACCCTCAAGCCATCATAGATGTATATGATTATCGGTAACACTTTATAATAACTCACGCTATGAAGCATTAGTTAAGCATTAGTAAATAGTCAATTCATCATTTATAAAACATTAATAGATATTAGTATGCATGAATACGGCTATAAATGCTTTTTCTTGATTTATAAGCATATCTATAATGAGTTTAATAATTGTATTTTCATACTTTATTAATGATCAATTTATAATTTCTAAATTATGTATTACATTATTCACAAACCAGTTATTTAGGAGTTGTCGGTGTTTCATAAGATCATTTAGGAAGTGTAAGTAAATGATTAATAAAATATTTAAATGTACATTTATGCATCTTATTATTTAGACATATAGTAATAGTTAATTAGTGTGGTAATAAATGCTTTATTAACACATATTCCAAGTGTCAAAACTACCTCAGTTCTAACTTTAAAACATTAGAGAACAGCAGTGCAGAAGATCACTGAACCTTTAAATCTCATTTATAAAAGCTTTACAAAGCATAAATAGTCCTCACTCACAAAAATAGTTAACTGACCGCTTCTAAATGTTTTATTATTACCTGAATTAATCATTAATTGCAGTAGGAATATGTGTTAATAAAGCATTCATTAACACACTAAGTAACTATTACTATATGTCTAAATAATAAGATGTATAAATGAATGTTTAAATAGTTTATTAATCATTTACTTACACTTCCTAAATGATCTTATGAACCACCGACAACTCCTAAATAACTGCTTTGTAAATAATGTAATACTTAATTTAGAAATGATAAATTGTTTTATGAAAATACAATTATTTAAACACAATATAGATCAAGAATAAAGCATTTATAGCTATATTTAAAACTGCTTACGAATGTCCATTAATGCTTTATAAATGATAAATTGACTATTTACTAATGCTTAACTAATGCTTCATAGCGTGCAGTTATTATAAAGTGTTACCTGATTAGCTTCTTTCAGTCAAACACAATCGGAGATGTACTAAAAAATATCCTGACTCTTCCAAGCTTTATAATGGGAGTGAATGGTAACTGAGATTTTGAAGCCCAAAAAAAGTGCATCCATCCATCATAAAAGTAATCCGTACGACTCCAGGGGGTTAATAAAGGCCTTCTGAAGTGAAGCAATGGGTTTTTGTAAAAAATATATCCATATTTAGAACTTTATAAACTATAATTACTGGCTTCCGGCAACGGCCATACGTACCGTTACAAAAGAGTCGAGTTCCGACAGAAGGGTGACCTCTGACCCGATGTGTGACAAAGGAGTAGTGAAAGCTCAGGTGAGAAATGATGAATGTGGAAGTGCAGAGTATAGAACAAAACAAGACGCTGGTCACGAATTAGAAGTCTAAAACAAACAGTTTTAAAGAAAAATGTTGGAGGATTTCGATATAATATTTGGATATCATACGTCAGGTCAGAGGTCACCCTTCTGTCAGAACCCGACTCTCTCGTGAACGAGCGTACGGCCGTCGCCGGAAGCCAGTGATTACAGTTTATAAAATTCTAAATATGGATATTTTTCTCACAAAAACACATCGCTTCACTTCAGAAGGCATTTATTAACCCACTGGAGCCGTATGGATTACTTTTATGATGGATGGATGTGCTTTTTGGAGCTTCAAAAACTTGGGCACTATTCACTCCCATTATAAAGCTGGGAAGAGCCAGGATAATACAACTCAGATTGTGTTTGGCTGAAAGAAGAAAGTCATATTAACCTAGGATGGCTTGAGGGCGAGTAAATTATGAGATAATGTTCATTTTTGGGTGAACTATCTCTTTAATAATAAAGGGAAAGTGGATGGTGATGCCATTGCTGCAAAACACTGTGTGTCGTGACCGTAAAAGTTATACAAGTTAAAATGCACAGGTCAAATGCACAACTACGATACTGTTATGGTGCTTTTTGTATGTAAATCACTAACCACCATCTTTGCATCAAAAACAGCATCTTACACTCTAAAAAATGCTGGGTTAAAAACAACCCAAGTTGGGTTGAAAATGGACAAACCCAGCGATTGGGTTGTTTTGACCCAGCAGTTGGGTTAAATGTTTGCCCAACCTGCTGGGTAGTTTTATTTAACCCAAATATTGTTTACAAATTACTATATGTCTCGCTTAAAATGAACCCAAAATAGGTTGGAAATTAAAAATCAGACTCATAATTACTAGAGGCAACAATAATAATCAAAAAGATGAGCATTTATTAATAAGCAATTTAATAAATGTTTGTTTAAATATTATTCAAAAAAGTATTAATAAATGTTTGTTTATTAAACATATTAATAAATGTTAATTTCCAACATATTTTGGGTTCATTTTAAGCAAGAAATACAGTAATTTTTAAACAATATTTGGGTTAAATAAAACTACCCAGCAGGTTGGGCAAACATGTAACCCAGCCGCTGGGTTAAAACAACCCAATCGCTGGGTTTGTCCATTTTCAACCCAACTTGGGTTGTTTTTAACCCAGCATTTTTTAGAGTGTATGTTTGTCATTCATGGAAGACAGAATTGTTATCTTGGACTAAATTAAATGCAAATTCTTCACCTACACTTGAGCGTTTGATTTGTCCCATTAATTTTTCCACGAGTGGCCCGTGTCCTCTGTTTCCGCTCTGGTTGAGTTCACTCCTCATGCCCTACGGCCCCTTTCTGCAGTTCACAAAGCAGTTTAGCTTCAACACATGGGAAATCTCTGGGTGTCAGGATGTTTAAGCATCTCTGATCATCAGTGTGTGTGTAAATGCCGTTTTAGCTCTCCTGGAACCTATCCCGGGTTTTCCTTCTGTGTGGATTCCTGCACTGTTAATCAGCTTGCTGGTTTTGCCAAAACAGTGTCCTTTTCACCTATAACACATGTGCAACCGCTACAGGCCGGATTCAAGCTGATTTATTGATGTTCCTTGTACTTCTCATCTGTTTTGTGTCAATGCCGACAAACTTAGAGGCTTAGTCCTTTCATAGTTGAATCCTTTTGAAACAGATGGTGACGTATAATTTAGCAAACTTACCGTTGTCCACGTGTCTTCGTTCTGATTGGGTGCAGATGGCAGAAAAGGGTTAGGATTGGCCGTGTCTTGAAAGAAATGCAGATTTACTTTAGCTCAGGGTGAATATCATACAGCAGAACTAAAGCTATGGCAGAGTATTGAAGTAAAAACACTAAAATAATCACTGAAAAGCAAACGGAATAAAATACTAAACAAAAAAATAATGTTTGGAAGATGAGCCAAAATATACTGTAAGTTATCAGACCTTAAGAAAAAAAAAGTGTAATTATGGCATCAATCATCAGGGACTAATCAAGCCAAATTGTAAACATATCTATTGTGCAATGATTTGGTTTACCACAGGATTCACATCTCAGCAAAATTGTATCCATTTCATAATTAACTCTTAGTTTCTTCTTAATAGACTCTTTCTTATTGCTTTTGAGTATTTCAAATTTCAGTATTTAAAATTAAGTTTTAAACATTGCTGCTCTTATGACAACCAGTCAATCAGATCTGGAAAAATCAATCTATCAATCTACAATTACTAACAATGTATGCCATGCAAAACAATTAAATAACAATGCAGGAATATGCCCATAAAATAAAAACTAATATCTAACGCTCAAAATCATTGCTGATACTAAATCTAAACTGAACTTTAAAATAAATATATGCATTTTTAAGTCAAAATGATAAATGAATCATATACCAAGTTCTGTCATGAAACTCTAGATGGCACAGGCTGATTGGTCCTCAACGCAAAATGCTGACAATTACATCGTTAACTACACGACACAAGCTGATTGGTTCCTGTTGCATCTGCAGCTTGCTGTGTGCTTTCAAAGTTCGTCTGAAACCCCCCACCTTCCCCAGCTCCACCTGTATAGATCTGCTATGGGTAATGTCATATATGCTATCTGTGCAGCAGCAGTATTAAAATAATTTGAAAATGGAAAACCTCTAATAACCTTGCTGTAACTCTGTGTTATTTCTAATGGCTTTTTTATAGTGACAGATCATTATCAGCATAAGCAGCTACTTCCCATGTCCATTATATAGTCATCAGCAAACTTCTTGTTATCTGATAATTCCCCTTCTTCGGGTTTGGCCAAGATCCCAGATAAAGTTCAATTTCCCAGCTCGCCTTGGAATTCACAATGTGAAATCTCTGAAAGAAAAAACGTACAAGGTTAATGAAGAAAATGTGCTATAGGACAGCAACAATTTTCTGCATAAGCATGCGAGCGCAAGATTGATTGCGTTTAATTCTGAAATGTGTTGAAACGGCATTCTTAACACAAGTGTTGATCTAGGGTTAATGGACATGATCTTATGTTGTGCAATACTAAAACAACATTTTAAATGTACATTCTTAGTGGTATTGTGAACCTGTGTGATTGATCTGAGTGAAAGAGTCCAAGTCAAGCCACATAATAATGAGTTTTTCAGAGTTCTTCCATGACTGGAATCAAAACGACAATATTATTTCAGACAAACAAACACAACAATGCATTATGTTTCGAATTAGAGCTCATGAAGTTCACAAAATTCCCATGACTTGAATGTTATATACTGCTTTCAAGAACATTGTCTTCATATTTTGTGTTTAATCCTGACCACGTTTGCATAGCTTTGCACTTGCCATGTTTTCTGACTCCAAACCAGATTCACTCAGCATTCCTGAGCATAGGCAGAATTGTAATCATGACTATTCAGCGCAGTTGATAGAAAAGGGAGTGATCATTGGCTTATGGAAAACTGGTTTTAATTCATCCAGACACATCTTTGGACTGGTTCCGTTGAATATTCATCATGAAAGTTGAATGTTATGTAAATGATTGTCTGGTCAAAAGGCCATAAGAGAGTTTGTGGGATTTGGTTTGTTGCACAGGTGTTTACAGCGTATCTTCCAGTGAAATGCACCAGGGCCATTCCACCGAATCGGTGCCATTTCTGTCCCCAGGACATTTTATGTATAAATATGCATGAAAATGAACTCTCGAATATATTTTATTATTATTAAGCAAAGTGTCCTAAACATTAATCTAACTGCAAATTTAAAATATATAATTTAAAACATTATTAAAAACTACTGAGAATACTAAAAAATAGCATTTGTTACATGTCCCCGCTATCTAAACCTAAACTTTATCATGAAATATAATCATTAAAATCTTTCAGAAATCGTATTATTTTTGCATTATGTTACTCCATATACCATCTATGCTAAACAAAAAGAAATGTCATAAAAAATCCATAATATGTTATATAAAAAACACATTTTAGTCGTGTCCCCAGGTTTTCACTCAGTCCTGTTACCCTCACACATTTACCCCTCTAAAAAACTTGGAACATTCCACAAGACACATTTTCAACAGGAAGTTGCATCATCTGGATCTTATGCAGGCCATGAGAAAACCAAACGTAAGTTCTCTCATTTTAATTTCTGTATATTTGATGAAATTGTAACTATGACTGAGAAGGTCAATCTCAACGTACTGTCCAGATACCTAAATTATTTCTTTGATGTTATTTGTTTATTTTAAAAATATTAACTTTAAGTAAGTCACTAGAATTTGCTTAGTGTCCTCATGCTATTAGCATGTACTCCATGTGGCCATATGTCAAGTATTTGATCATTTTTGCTTAAAAACTCAATCCTGTTACTTTCAGTCCTGTTTTTTATATGAAAAATAACAGGAGTGAGTTAAGAGTAACAGGAGTGAGTAGAGTCCTCTGTTTTGTTGATTTAATAGTGTGAATGTTAGTTGATAATACTATTCACCTGTATCATGAGTTTTACAGTTGAAATTACTTAAATTGTAGATTTTTTAGGATTAGTTTTACAGTATGAATGCCATACATTGCAGGGAGCCAGTCCACCACGACGTGACTTCATCTTTTTGTCTTTCTCTTTCTTATCTTTTGTAGAAGATGGAGAGAACCTATGCTTTGCAGGTGCAAGAAACACACATCCATGGCATGCTGCAAGGGAAGGAGTGAAACACACCCGCAACCCTATCTTTTTCCCCCTTTTTTGTCTTTCTTTCCCTCCCCTAGCTCTCCCTCCTCTCTCTTTTCCTCACCCTCCTTCTTTCTCTTTCCACCTCCTTCATTGTGATGTACTACTATCACATAGAACATCCCTTCAACACAGAAATCTTACTCACACACGCACACACGGCCATGTACACACTCTCTTTCTTACACACATACACACACATATGGACACTCAGTCCTGTTACCCAGTGTTCATTCCTGTTACAAAGTGCTCAGTCCTGTTACTAAATTGATTTATTTTTCTAGAAAAATAAAGTTAAACCACTGTTTTTATTAGTTTTGTTTGATCCATCATTTACACAATTATTAAATAAATTAAATTATTTAAAAACATATAAACTTGAGGCTTTTGTTTTCTTTTAAATGAGAAAATTGCTTTGCGTTTTTTATTAAAATACACCTTGCCTTAATATAAAGTGATTTTTTGTCACAAATATCAATTATTTGAACACATAACCAACCATTTCTTCAAAATAAACACTTTCTTGAGCTGAACACAAAGGAATTAACTGACATGCTTGCTTTTTAAATGACGTGTGAGTTTTGGTAACAGGACTGAGAAAACATGCATCCATCTTCTGCTTTGAAACCTTGTAAAAAATAAATAAAGTTGCCTGAGATTGACCAATACACATTTTGAATAGTTAAATGTGTGTAGTATTAGATTCAGTGTTGAAAAAAGATAAAAAATAAAGTTTAATTTTGAAGAGTTACAACAAGCAAATGTCCCCCATTCGGTGGAATGGCCCACTCAACATTTTGCGCTTGGAAGTGGCGGAGGTATGGGCTGTTGGGAAAGAAAGAAAATCTATTAATGCAATGAAAAATGTCCCACATTCCCCTAAGATTATCAAATATGTTTTGAGACTTTTGCGAGCTGCAATGGCAATCTTTCTACCTCATTAATGCAGGTCAACATGCCAGACTGCTTCAGGAGTCCTCTTGTTAGCGTACTTTGAAATGTCACCTAATCAGCGTTGACATGGTGATGCACTTGACAGCCTCTTTATAGAGTAAACCAATAACATTTCTAACTATTCTGACGCTAACAATGTATTTGCATGCTGTATGCAAGGTACAATTGTAAATTTATACCTAATCCAAATGTTTTAATTTCATTATAATAAAA
This sequence comes from Anabarilius grahami, assembly GCA_003731715.1. Taxonomy (NCBI): domain Eukaryota; kingdom Metazoa; phylum Chordata; class Actinopteri; order Cypriniformes; family Xenocyprididae; genus Anabarilius; species Anabarilius grahami. Next base: position 2,830,276 of record RJVU01072345.1, read on the forward strand.
GTCTTTTGTAAACATAATTCTGTGTTTTCTGCATATAAATCATATTTAGTAACACTTTACAATAAGGTTGCATTTGTTAATTTGAAGGGCTTTGCACTAGAAATGCATGCTAAATAGAGCAACTGTTTAGTGAACTCACCCCTTGATGTTAAAAAAAATAATAATAACAGAAGTCAATATCTCAATGTCCCAAAGCAATAAATGTGAGCAATGTAATTCATTAAACCCTCATCCCAGTGATACTTTCATGCTACAGTGATTAATTATAGAACAGATAATGGCAAAGGTTAATTACGGTCATTGCTGGTATCACTGAGATGTTCAAGTATGAGTCACTGACTGTTATTAGGCACTGATTTCCATCATAAAGAAAAATTGGCTCCTCATATTTAAACAGGGTTTCAGGGGTGTGATATTTTAATTAAACACAGCAACAGATACAGTCATCCTCTGACGACAGTTGTCTTATTAGTCACCACCATATGTGCACTGAACTAATTTGATTATCAATATCAATAGTCAAAAATGGCAAAAAGGTCATTTCAATGCATTTCAATAATTAGATCACAAGAACCAAAAAGGCTACAGCAGCAGTTCAGTTTTTCAATAGCATTATACAATCCAATTAACCCCTGAAAATTAATCTAGTGACAAACGAATTCACATTAAACTGTGAACAGAAGCAACTTGAATTAGGTGTCAATGTAATTCTGTCATGACAACTCTCAGAGTGTTGGAAACATAAATGGACAATGTTGATATGTTTGCTCTTGGCGGAATAGATCTGCTACACTGCTGCTGCTGATGGTTATTGCTGCTGCTGTTGGTTTTTGCTGCTGCGGTTATTGCTGCTGCTGCTGTTGGTTATTGCTGCTGCTGCTGCAGTTGGTTTTTGCTGCTGCTGGTTATTGCTGCTGTTATTGCTGCTGCTGCTGATGGTTATTGCTGCTGTTATTGCTGCTGCTGCTGTTGGTTATTGCTGCTGCTGCTGTTGGTTATTGCTGCTGCTGCTGCAGTTGGTTTTTGCTGCTGCTGGTTATTGCTGCTGTTATTGCTGCTGCTGCTGATGGTTATTGCTGCTGTTATTGCTGCTTCTGTTGGTTTTTGCTGCTGCTGGTTATTGCTGCTGCTGCTGCTGGTTTTTGCTGCTGCTGGTTATTGCTGCTGCTGGTTATTGCTGCTGCTGCTGGTTATTGCTGCTGTTATTGCTGCTGCTGCTGCTGCTGCTGTTGGTTATTGCTGCTGTTATTGCTGCTGCTGCTGGTTATTGCTGCGGTTATTGCTGCTGCTGCTGCTGGTTATTGCTGCTGTTGGTTATTGCTGCTGCTGTTGGTTATTGCTGCTGTTATTGCTGCTGCTGCTGGTTATTGCTGCGGTTTTTGCTGCTGCTGGTTATTGCTGCTGCTGGTTATTGTTGCTGCTGCTGTTGGTTTTTGCTGCTGCTGGTTATTGCTGCTGCTGTTTGTTATTGCCGCTGCTGCTGGTGGTTATTGCTGCTGCTGCTGCTGGTTATTGCTGCTGCTGTTGGTTTTTGCTGCTGCTGGTCATTGCTGCTGCTGCTGTTGTTATTACTGCTGCCGTTGTTATTGCTGCTGCTGCAGAGCAAGTACAGGAATTGCTACTCCCAATACACACAACACGCTGCTGTGAATAAGACATGCTCCTGCTGTACAATATTGCATACATGAATTACCCGTAGCTGATCTATACAGGTGGAGCTGGGGAAGGTGAAGGGTTTCTAAAAGCGCGCTACACTGCTAAAGCAAATGCTGATCACGTATTTGAAGGTTGAGCAGCGAGCTCATTGTCTACTGATACAGCAGGAACCAATCAGCGGTGCCCTATAGAGAATGATGTGACTGCAAGCAGACTGAGTTAAGGACCAATTAGCCTGTGCCATCTAGAGTCACATGACATAACTTTGTATTGATGTACTTCACAACTGTTTACATTACAGTAATGAACATTTCCGCTCCAATTCATTACAGTACAGCTACTGAGAATTGGGTTTAAATGTGAAATGTAGAAATTGTCACAAAAATAATGTCACAATGACAGCTAAATAAACAAACAAATGTTCATAAAAGGAGGGTGAATTTTCTTTATACAAAACAAAAATAAAAATATTTTTTTTCTTTTATTATGTATTTAATAATTTAGATTTTCTGGGTGAATTGTGACCTGGACATTTATGGACTGTTGTTGTGAGATTCAATGTGCAGATCCTTTCGTTTTTAAATATTTGAGATAATATGAAAAGTCATACTTACTTTGTGAAAAAGACACTACAAAGGTGTTTTATCAACATCGTGATTTGCCTCTGCACAGAACATCCAAACCAAACACACGGACAACATCTGATCCTCTGGAGCAGAGTCATATGACACCACGCAGCGCTGATTCACACTGACACGGCTGATGCTCATAATTGGCCCAAATTGGCAGCAAAGTCGTTTCCACACATCATTCTAACGAACAATATCAGGTTCAAAGAATGTCAACATTAGAACAGTTGACCTGCTGTCTGTTTTATTTAAGAGCGAACGCAATAACACTTTCCAAAGTCTGCAAGAACACAGATTTTTTAACCGCAGGAGACTTTAGTGCTTTATTTAATCGCTCAAAAGATCAAGTCAAAGTTCTGGATGTACTTTCTTGAGGAGGAAAGATAAGGTTGAAATAAATGATTTATGATTCACGCATCCCAGATATGCGACCTGACCGTGTGAAAATCACAAAAAAATTGAACTCTCTTCTTCTGGGGTGCTTGAAATATAATTTGCTCGAAATTTAACGATGTAGCAACCACATAGCAACACACTAAAAACCCTAGCAAACACTTTGGCAATCACATAGCAACATTTTGATGTTAAATTAACATTTGAGTACTCTCTGTCTTGTTTAAACAAACTCTTGAATAGCAAATTTACACCTTATTTTTCATTTCCTGCGTCTTTATATGCAAAGCTGTAAAAATGGTATATATTGATCAGTCAGCAGGTTCTTTTATGGAGATGAAACTGCAGCGGTTGGAAAAGTCAATATTACCTCCCACCCCGTATCTTCAGACTTAGAGGTGTTACTCCAGCTGAAATTGCATTTCAATTGCTTCTCTGTCCTGGAGATCTCACTAGTGATTGTCAAATTGTCAGATAAACAATTGTTAAAGGCTCTAGGCAACAGAGAAACAAACTCACCTTCACAGGTTAATATGTCTTCTAAAGAACATTGTGAAGCATTTACTGTTATGACACTTTTATTGTGCTTTTTGGAGCCTGACAGACCGTTTCTTCAAAATTTCTCCTGTTTCACATTTAAAAACGACGTGAGGGTGAGTAAATGATGACTGAATAGGTGAAAAGGATAAGGAATGAGATTGAGATGTTGAAAGGAAGGAGTTTGTTTTTCCACCTGACTGATGGCTCCTGAATTATTATCCGATTTTTCCCTCGACTGGGCAAAAAGTGTCTGTAAATTCCCACATGATCAGCCATGAGCGTCTGAGCGAAATTGCAAAATCTGCTGCCTGCTGAACTGTGAGACTTCCAATAAGCAGAGTCATATATGACCAGCTCTCTAAATAAGATGCCAAATGGAGTGCCAAACCACTTTTGGAGCAAAAGTGGAAAGTTTGCACCAAGTTCTGCAAAAATGTCAAGGTTAGCATTAGGAAGAAAAACACTCTTTTAAACAAGTTTCAATAAGGAAAACTTCAGAGCAGGATTTCCCAAACTGGATTTTGTGAGCTAATGGAAAGCTAATAATTAAATCAATTAATTAATTAAAAAAAAATAAAAAATAAACAAATCAAAATAAATCAATTACAAAAAAAAAAAAGAAAGAAATATTTTATTTGTTTACCTGCATGTCATGTGACCAGTGACCAACATCAGAGAACCATGAATGTATTGTTAAATTATTGAAATATTAACTTACAAATTCAGGGGGACTAAATATTTTAGCTCACACTCTCTGTGTCCGAAATCAAATACTTCTCTACTATATAGTATGTGAAAAACAGTACGCCAACAGAGTAGTATGTTCGAATTCATAGTATTCGACCTACTTCTGAATTGCGCACTTTACTATCCCATGAGGCCACGGGAGAGGATTTATGAAGGGAGGTGAAGCGACGTAACTGATGTTGGTAAGTCACATGATAATGACAACATGACGGACGTAGTACATTCGGATTAAATTCTACCCCATTCATACTATATAGAACGTACTTTTTTGACGGTCATGAAGTAAGTTCAAATTCGATTGTAGTACTTACTTAGTATGCGATTTCGGACGCACCTTCTAACTAGACAATGTGATTAGATTCATTTAGCGACTATCATTCAAAAATCACAGCCAATCAGAAGAGTGTGTGGGCGGAGTCTCTCTGCAAGCGCACTGCACTCGCAACAAAAAGTATATAATGAAATTCATAAATATTACCCCATTTTAACATTATTAAACACATACTGAGAGAGTGAAACAATCTTTTTCAGAGAATACGCTTGTTAGTTTGAACGCTCTTGTTTAATTTATTTCCAAGATCTGAGGTGAATTATCCTGTTGCTTTCAGTACGGCTATAAAAGTCATGCAAAATGATATTCAAACTCAGGTTAGATGCTTTTAACATGAAATAAAGCTTTTTTTTTTTGATTATCTTTGTCATACTTTGCATGTTGTTGTTCCAGCCGCGATGCCGTAGAAATAGAATCCATTTCTAAAATAGATACTCTTCGCCCGTCGCGTATCGACGTCGTGTCTTGTTAGGACAAGGTGCCAAAGGGGTTCAGCTGATTAATTTGAAAATACTTGCTCTGAAGTGATAAAAAAATTATTAGACCTTCTTTCTTCAATGCTCAACTTCATTTTATAGAGTCACAGAGTTTCATCTCAAGAAACATCAATCAGTTACGGTTTCTGGACAACCTAGTTTTCCATTAAAAGAATAAAAGTCTTGGAAATGAGTAATCGGAAAGCGAGACCCCTGCTGAGTCTTCACTTCGTCGCTGTCGTCCGAGCCAGAAGACGCAACTGCGGTAAGTAAATTATTCCCATTAATTTCTGAGGGGAAAATGGCAAGGTCTAGGGCAGGACACTCTGGTTTTTCTACAGAAGCACTGAAAGATAATACCTTGGCTTAGAGCTTGAGATTTACAGTTGCTTGACACTGAGATTTTAAATCACTCCAGTTCATTTAAGCAAATAAAAGTGAATTTTGAAGTTAAACACTACAGGGTTTGCTTTGGATTGTAGTGTAAGCTAACACACCAACACAAACACTGAAAATTTATGAACAATGATGTTGTAATAACAGCAAAGACATCTTGACCTTGGCCAACAGCATGACTGTCTGGATTATGTAAAGATAAGGTGTTGAAGAAAGAGTTTTGCGTTGCCATCAGGCCAGAAAGAGTTGACTGAGCCATCCTGACAGACATGGCAGGACAATCTGGTCTCAAGATGATGGCCAAAACAACCAGAGATGAGGACGGTGTCACTTTCACGCATAAAAATGGGTCAGTCTAAAGAATATATTACTCAAAGAACTTAAGACATTACGTATGAGAAACTGGAGTCATAATTCTTTAAACATTATTTGCAGCAGCTTTCACAGATTGTTAATATGACGTAAATGTTTGCAAGGCCTCACCATGGAGAGAGCAGATGTTATTGCCTCATGCTAAATGTATATTGTACGGTTGAGATTGTGTGGAGAAGGATTTGACAACTGAGAAACAACATACTTGAATGTGGACAAAACTAGGCAGAAGCGTTCTGTTAAGTAAAGCCCTAGAGATCTTCACACAAAAACGCTAAACTTGTAGTCAGTTGAACAGTGTAGATTAACTTAAAAATCTTTTTCCCATTCCAAAAAACCTGTCATACTGGTTTAGTATCTCATCGAACCCTTCCTTGTTGAGCATAGTTGTTTTAGCAAAGCAAGAGACCGGACCCAACTTGGTGTTTCTAAATAAACTGACTGCAAGTAAGTACTTTTTTTTTAATGATTTTCTTGGCATTCCTAGCTTTGTTGATCTGGGTGATTTGAGTCACAGACATTTAAAGTTACATTTGGAAAAAGTGTGTTACTGTGGCCTTTACTCTTTAGGTTGCATAATGAAATTAACCAAGACAAAACCAAACTGGCTTCTTACACTGATTCTGACATTTCACATCATGTCAGCACAAGTAGAAGGTAGTGTATCTGTTTTACCAAACATTTTAAAGGAATAGATAATCCAAAACTGACAGTTGTCATCAGTTACTTACCCTTTTTTTCTGAATCAGTTTTTTGGTCTCTTTTCCCAGTATTAATCTTTCTTGTTTTCAGATAATATATGTTTGCATTGTTTCACTTTCTCCTCCAGCTTCTCATGATGATGACGTGAGAATCCTGATTGTGGGAATCCGAGGTGACTCCAGATTCAGCGCTGCAGATATTCTGTCAGGAAGGAAAGACGGTGGACAGGAGGACAGAGAGATTGTAAAGACTCCAGTAATTACAGACGAGGGTCGTAGAATGACGCTGGTCACTGGACCAAACCTCTGTGAGGAGGACACAGCGAGACAGAGCTTCACAACAGCGCTGTTCCTCTCGTCTCCTGGACCTCACGCCGTTTTAATGGTCCTGAATCTGGAAGATGAAGAATCAGAACAGTGTGATGTTGTGAAACGAGCCCAGGAGCTGCTGGGAGCAGAAGTTCTGCAGTACTGCATTGTTCTTCTGCACCAGGAACGTTTCACAGGAGCGTCCAGAGGGATCGCTGGAGAAATGATCCACGCATGTGGAGGCAGATTTCACGTGATAAGAGACTCTGAACCTGATCAAACAGCAGCTCTCGTGGAGGAAATAGACAAGCTAGTTTGGATCAATGGTGACGGATTTTACTCAGTATTGACACAAGAGTTAAAAACAGAAGAAATGAGTGAAGATGTGCATGAAGAGAATCAGCTCTTGTCTGTAATATATGATGCTTCAGGAGGAGCAGCTGGAATCATAGGATGGATTTTCCTCATTTCTCTTACAGCTCTTGGTGGTTACATTGAAGGAGGGGACAAAATCTTGATTTTCAGGGCAGCATTTACTTTACCTACATTGTTTATGGTCTATCTAAGACATGTTCTCAGTCCAGATGTTGCTATACCGCTAAATTTGACCCTGATGACATCACTAGCAACCATATTTACAATAGAGCCCATACTTATCAATAAATTTAACATGAGTCGAGACACATCAAACTCATCAAAATATATTGGTGCAGCAGCAATACTAAGTTTCCCAATAATTCTGGGTTCATCTCTGGTTTTGGGAACACTTATCAGCATCAGGTCGTGGTCAGATGTGCTCATAGCGTGTCACGCGGCTCCTGGAGTCACAGCTGGGGCTTATGCATTCATATTTCAACATGAAAATATTAGTGGTGAATCTCCAGTCTTTGCACTCTGGTCATTTCTGTGTTGTATCATTGGGGCGACACTCTCAATGGGGTTTGTGACTGTGTTTGCTCTGCTTGGTATGAATATGACAATAATGCTGCTAATATCAGGACTTACAATGGCATATTGGCATTTAAAGAGTGAAACTCTACATAATGTGATCGGTTTAACTGTTCTTACACTGTTTTTTTCATGTGGTTGTGTGCTCATTGGTTCAGTCTTTCTTATTTTAAGGCTGATGATGAGTTTTCTCAAAATACTTATAGAAAGCTTGGTCAGTTCTTATTTGTTTTACGTAGGATTACTGTTAATAGTAATGTGGAGAAGGCAGACTGCATCAGTTCAAGTCACAAACAGAGACTAAATCAATCACAATCAGAACCTTCTAAAAGCCTACTGTAGCACTAGCAGTAATATGAGACAGAGATGATAATACTGTGGTTTACCTGGGTACTAATTGACCCTTCTCAAAGACCAGTCCCCTTAGTTATTGTTGCTTTGTCCGACAAGTCATGGCGCTGTCACGACACATGCAGTGAAAAATACATTGCAGAGCAAAGAGGATACTGACAACACGTCGACAGACAAGACGGAGCAGGTTACTTATGATATTAAACAAAGTCCCAGCTTTCAAGCTGTGTAATATTTTAAGAAATTTGAACAATAAAAACTGTTTTGTGGCTCTTTAAAGTGTTGTGACAGATCGCTGTAGCACCTCAGCTCAAGAGGCCTGTGAACCGATCATCTCTTCCTACTAGTTAATTTATAGCATCAAATAAACACGTATAAACATCAGAAGGAATGTTGTTTCAAATGCGGAAAGACGTAAATACACACCATTTTTTCAAGTTCAAGTCCTCCGAGGTTAATCTTCTAACTCCTGACTGCTTTGTCGGACAAAATGGCGGATTCGGCGTTATGATTGGTTAGATTGCTTGTCAATCAAACTCCCGGCGAAGGGTCAATTGATCACTTGATTACAGTATAAATTCTTTAAAGATTATTTGTAGCAGCTTACATAGATTGTTAATATGACGTAAATGTTTGCAAGGCCTCACCATGGAAAGAGAAGATGTTATTGCCACATGCTAAATGTATAATACACAGTTGAGATTGTGTGCAGAGCGATTTGAAACAACTTGGAAACAACAAACTTGAATGTGAAGAACATTGATGGACAAAAATAGTGGGTAGACCAATAAAAAATGCTTCCGTTAGAATATGTTCATGCTTTCTAGTTCAGTTCTCTTGGTTCTTTTGGTCAACACCAAAATAGAAAATGATACATTTAGTCCTAGTTCGTTTGAGTTCACACTGTCATTTTATAAGCATCTATATTTTTATATTTTTATAAGTATCTATTATTTTACAATGAAACTTACCGACAGTGTTGCGTGTAACGCGATTACTTGTAATCAGATTACTTTTTCCCAATTAACATCTTACTTTTAAATTTACAACAAAATATCTGAGTTACTTTTTAAAATAAGTAACACACGTTACTTTGTTTTCCTATATATTGACTAACATCTCTCTTGTCCCCATATTGCCCCCCTATTCTTCTGTGATCCAGAATAGCAGCACATCTTAAAAGTTTGTTTGAGCTGCGCCCTCTACTGTACAGGCATGAATTTGCATTTCCTTCAGTCTGATGTTTATTCACATCCCTTTTGGTGAAGGGCCATTACATATGCCAAAATTAAAACTTTTTGTTGTTATTAAAAAACAAACAAGCAAGCCCAGCCCAGGTGAGTATAAGTAATGCATTACTTTCTAGAAAAGGTAACTAAGTAACTCGATTAGTTACTTTTTTAAGGAGTAACTCAATATTGTAATGCATTACTTTTAAAAGCAACTTTGCCCAACACTGGTAACTTTGCTGGGCTAAATGCATTTGTTGTGTGTGTACAAATGGTTGTATTTTTACCAGCTGAGAACTTACAGCTTATAAAATGTGTAAAGGCGTCAAAACAGGGGCAGAACTTTCTCTGTTGCACACAAATGAAGATGTACTGCAAGGAGACAGCGGCTCTGATGCCTGTAACGAACTATAATGTACTGTCGACATTCTGAAGCCCCTATGACGAGAAGAACCAGGTACGTTTGGGCATACTGTCCTTTTAGGGTCTAGATGTCATCTGGTGACATCACATCCTGTTTTTGGTTTGTTTAGATGCCTTTGGGCCATGCTGCTTTCATATTTCAGTCGAGCCGCACCAGAGTTAGTTTGGAAGTGGACCAAGGTCCCCTGAAAATGTGGGTCTCGGGCCACTTGTTTGGTGCAGAGCAGGGTTCGGATGGCAGCGTTCACACTTACTTTTTCATTAAACAACACTTGGCACGTGTCAACACACCTTAGTCACAGTCTGGAGCCTAGCCCATTCAACAAATAAAAAAACCTGTCATTCTGGTTTAGTAACTAATCAAACATCTTGACCCACGCTTGTTGAGCATAGTTGTCTTAGCAATGCAAGAGATGGGACAGAACTACATTTACAGTGTTTCTAAAGACTGCAAGTAAAACTTTTTCCTACTTTTGTTGATCTGGGTAATCCGAGTCACAGATATTTAAAGCTTCATGTACTCTTTAGGTTGTATGATGAAACCAACCAAGACAAAACCCAAGTTGTTTTTTACACTGATTCTGGTGTTTCACCTCATGTCTGTACAAGCTGAAGGTAATGTACCTGCTCTTTACTGTTAAACTAACATTTTTAATAAATAGTGTACCTATAACTCACAACTGTCCTCATCTAATGTCATTCCAAACTTGTAAGACTTCCTTTTTCTGAATCAGTATGTTTGTCTCGTTTTCCAGTATCAATCCTTACACCAGTATTAATCCTTACATGAGAATCAAAATTGCATAAGGCTCGTTTTCAAAGAACATATCCCCATTTTTTTCTTTGCATGATGGTTTCAGCTTCTCGTGATGATGATGACGTGAGAATCCTGATTGTGGGAATCCGAGGTGACTCCAGATTCAGCGCTGCAGATATTCTGTCAGGAAGGAAAGACGG
>RJVU01072345.1:2842242-2865514 GCA_003731715.1 Anabarilius grahami
ATGATGTAATATAAGTCTCTGGTCTGGTCAAGTTTCATCTTAAAATACCCCACAAATTTGCCCCTATTTGGGGGTGAGCAAAAACACGCCTTTTACTATATTACTATATTGCTGGCTAAAAAAATAAATCCAAAATTGGTTGAAAAAAATGGCTGGGTGAAAACAACCCAATCCCTGGTTTTGTCCATATTTAACCCAGCAGTTTTTAGAGTGTGTACCGAACTGTAATGTACTGTCGACATTCTGAAGCTCCTATGACAAGAAGAACCAGGTACGCTTGAGCATTCTGTCCTTTTAGGTTCACATCTGGTGACATCATGTCCTTTTTTTGATTCATTTAGATGTTTTCCTTCCGTGCTGTGTTTCAGTTGAACCCCACCAGATTTCGTTTGGAAGTAGACCAAGATCCCCTGAAAATGTGGGTCTTGTTCCACTTGTTTTATTGGCACCAGGGTTCGGATGGCAGCGTTCACACTTACTCAGATGAACCGTGCTAACAGAGCAATCACACCAGAGTTTGTTTTAAACACCTGGCACGTGTGAACACACCCTTAGTCACAATCTGGAACAATAAATAAAAATAAAAAACCTGTCATTCTGGTTTAGTAACTAATCAAACATCTTAACCCACGCTTGTCGAGCATAGTTATCTTAGCAAAGCAGGAGACGGGACAGAACTACATTTACAGTGTTTCTAAAGACTGTAAGTAAAACTTTTTCCTACTTTTGTTGATCTGGGTAATCCGAGTCACAGATATTTAAAGCTTCATGTACTCTTTAGGTTGTATGATGAAATCAACCAAGACAAAACCCAAGTTGTTTTTTACACTGATTCTGGTGTTTCACCTCATGTCTGTACAAGCTGAAGGTAATGTACCTCCTCTTTACTCTTAAACTAAACATTTTTAATAAATAGTGTACCTATAACTCACAACTGTCCTCATCTAATGTCATTCCAAACTTGTAAGACTTCCTTTTTCTGAATCATTATGTTTGTCTCGTTTTCCAGTATCAATCCTTACACCAGTATTAATCCTTACATGAGAATCAAAATTGCATAAGGCTCGTTTTCAAAGAACACATCCCCATTTTTTTCTTTGCATGATGGTTTCAGCTTCTCGTGATGATGATGACGTGAGAATCCTGATTGTGGGAATCCGAGGTGACTCCAGATTCAGTGCTGCAGATATTCTGTCAGGAAGGAAAGACGGACACAGCGAGACAGAGCTTCACAACAGCGCTGTTCCTCTCGTCTCCTGGACCTCACGCCGTTTTAATGGTCCTGAATCTGGAAGATGAAGAATCAGAACAGTGTGATGTTGTGAAACGAGCCCAGGAGCTGCTGGGAGCAGAAGTTCTGCAGTACTGCATTGTTCTTCTGCACCAGGAACGTTTCACAGGAGCGTCCAGAGGGATCCCTGGAGAAATGATCCACGCATGCGGAGGCAGATTTCACATGATAAGAGACTCTGAACCTGATCCTCTCGTAGAGGAAATAGACAAGTTAGTTCAGCTCAATGGTGACGGATTTTACTCAGTATTGAGACAAGAGTTAAAAACAGAAGAAATGAGTGAAGATGTGCATGAAGAGAATCAGCTCTTGTCTGTAATATATGATGCTTCAGGAGGAGCAACTGGATTCATAGGATGGATTTTGTTCATTTCACTTGTTGTTTACAATGAAGGAAGGGACAAAATCTTGATTTTTGGGGTAAAATTTGCAGCACTCGCATTGATTATGGTCTATCTAAGACATGTTCTCAGTCCAGATGTTGCTATAACGCTAAATTTGACTTTGATAACATCACTAGCAATCATATTTACAATAGACCCCAAACCAATCAATGAATTTAACACGAGTCAAGACATATTAAACATATTTAAAAAAATTGGTGCATTAGTATTTTTCCCATATATTCTGGTTACAGCTCTGGTTTTGGGAACAATTATCAGCATCAGGTCATGGTCAGATGTGCTCATAGCGTGTCATGTGGCTACTGGAGTCACAATAGGGGCTTATGCATCCATACTTTACAATCAAATGATTAGAACTGAATCTCCAGTCTCTGCACTCTGGTCATTTCTGTTTTGTACCATTGGGGCGACACTCTCAATGGGGGTTTACTATGAAATCAATCTCAGTTTTCTCATATTTTGCATCATTATGTTATTTTCCTGTTATTATATGCTATAATTTTATGACAAAAGCAAAGAAATATAATGACCTTAAGTTTATAAATGTACTCAGAATTAACATTCTGAAAGCCTACTGTAGCACTAGCAGTAATATGAGACAGAGATGGTAATACTGTGGTTTACATGGGTACTAATGGATCACCTGATTACAGTATAAATTCTTTAAAGGTTATTTGCTTCAGCTTTCACAGACTGTTAATATGACGTACATGTTTGCAAGGCCTCACCATGGAGAGAGTAGAAGTTATTGCCTCATGCTAAATGTATAATATATGGTTGAGATTGTGTGCAGAGGGATTTGATAACTGAGAAACAACATACTTGAATGTGAAGAATACTGATGGACAAAAATAGTGGCTTGACCAATAAAAAATTTTTCCATTATGTTCATGCTTGTAGTTCAGTTCTCTTGGTTCTTTTGGTCGGCATCAAAAAAGAAAATGATACATTTAGTCCTGGTTCGCTTGAATTAACACCGTCGTTTTTAACACTAAACCTAAAGATAAAAAAAGCTTCTATGATGTATATTTTGCAATGAAACTTACCGACAGTGTTGCGTGTAACGCGTTACAAGTAACGAGAGTTGCATAATCAGATTACTTTTTCCCAAGTAACTAGTAAAGTAACGCATTACTTTTAAATTTACAACAAAATATCTGAGTTAATTTTTCAAATAAGTAATGCACGTTACTTTGTTTTCCTATTTATTGACTGACATCTCTCTTGTCCCCATGTTGTCCCCTATTCTTCTTTATTCCAGAATGGCAGCACAGCTGAAAGGTTTGTTTGAGCTGCACCCTCTACTGTACAGGCATGAATTTGCATTTCCAGGCACCAGGGTTTAAATGGCAGCGTTCAGACCTATTCATATGAACCGCAGTAACAGAGCAATCGCATCAGAGTTTGTTTTAAACAGCTGGCACATGTGAGCACACCCTTAAGCCGCGCACACACTTAACGATTGTAAGGCCGATTATGAATGTAAATTGATACTTATGACTGATCGCGCTCAAACGCGTCCAGTCGCGTTCAGTCTGCGATTACAGTCGGTGTTCAAATTCCATGTGTAAGTATATAAATCGGCTCCAGTCGAAGGAAACAATCGGTATGTGTGTTCAGTTCAGTCTTAGAATGTTTCAGCTAATCGTTAGGTGTGTCCCCGGCTTTAGTCACAATCTGGAGCCAGCCCATTCAAAAAATTTAAAATAAAAAACCTGTCATTCTGGTTTAGTAACTAATCAAACATCTTAACCCACGCTTGTCGAGCATAGATGTCTTAGCAAAGCAGGAGACGGGACAGAACTACATTTACAGTGTTTCTAAAGACTGTAAATAAACCTTTTTCCTACTTTTGTTGATCTGGGTAATCCGAGTCACAGTTATTTAAAGCTTCATATACTCTTTAGGTTGTATGATGAAATCAACCAAGACAAAACACAAGTTGCTTTTTACACTGATTCTGGTGTTTCACCTCATGTCTGTACAAGCTGAAGGTAATGTACCTCCTCTTTACTGTTAAACGAAACATTTTTAATAAATAGTGTACCTATAATAACTCACAACTGTCCTCATCTAATGTCATTCCAAACTTGTAAGACTTCCTTTTTCTGAATCAGTATGTTTGTCTCGTTTTCCAGTATCAATCCTTACACCAGTATTAATCCTTACATGAGAATCAATATTGCATAAGGCTCGTTTTCAAAGAACATATCCCCATTTTTTTCTTTGCATGATGGTTTCAGCTTCTCGTGATGATGTTGACGTGAGAATCCTGATTGTGGGAATCCGAGGTGACTCCAGATTCAGCGCTGCAGATATTCTGTCAGGAAGGAAAGACGGTGGACAGGAGGACAGAGAGATTGTAAAGACTCCAGTAATTACAGACGAGGGTCGTAGAATGATGCTGGTCACTGGACCAAACCTCTGTGAGGAGGACACAGCGAGACAGAGCTTCACAACAGCGCTGTTCCTCTCGTCTCCTGGACCTCACGCCGTTTTAATGGTGCTGAATCTGGAAGATGAAGAATCAGAACAGTGTGAAGTTGTGAAACGAGCCCAGGAGCTGCTGGGAGCAGAAGTTCTGCAGTACTGCATTGTTCTTCTGCACCAGGAACGTTTCACAGGAGCGTCCAGAGGGATCGCTGGAGAAATGATCCACGCATGTGGAGGCAGATTTCACGTGATAAGAGACTCTGAACCTGATCAAACAGCAGCTCTCGTAGAGGAAATAGACAAGCTAGTTTGTCTCAATGGTGACGGATTTTACTCAGTATTGACACAAGAGTTAAAAACAGAAGAGACGAGTGAAGATGTGCATGAAGAGATTCAGCTCTTGTCTGTAATATATGATGCTTCAGGAGGAGCAGCTGGAATCATAGCATGGATTTTCTTTGTTTCACTTGTTGTTTACAATGAAGGAAGGAACAAAATCTTGATTTTCAGGGCAAAATTTACAGCACTTGTATTGTTTATAGTCTATCTAAGACATGTTCTCAGTCCAGATGTTGCTATAACGCTAAATTTGACCCTGATGACATCACTAGCAATCGTATTTACAATAGACCCCAAACCAATCAATGAATTTAACACGAGTCGAGACATATTAAACCAATTAAAAAACATTTGTGCGTTACTCTGTTTCCCATATATTCTGGTTACAGCTCTGGTCTTGGGAACAATTATCAGCATCAGGTCATGGTCAGATGTGCTCATAGCGTGTCACGCGGCTCCTGGAGTCAAATATGGGGCATATGCATTCATACTTTACAATCAAACTTTTACACATCAATCTCCAGTCTCTGCACTCTGGTCATTTCTGTTTTGTACCATTGGGGCGACACTCTCAATGGGGGTTTACAATGAAATCAATAGCAATTTTCTCATATCTTTCATCATTATGTTATTTTCCTGTCATTATAAGCTATCAATTTATGACAAAAGCAAAGAAATATAATGACCTTAAGTTTATAAATGTACTCAGAATTAAGTTTGTAAAAGCCTACTGTAGCACTAGCAGTAATATGGGACAGAGATGGCAATACTGTGGTTTACCTGGGTACTAATTGATCACCTGATTCCAGTAGAAATTTTTTAAAGATTATTTGCAACAGCTTGCATAGATTGTTAATATGATGTAAATGTTAAATTGTACGGGTGAGATTGTGTGCAGAGGGATTTGAAACAACTGGGAAACAAAAAACTTGAATGTGAAGAATACTGATAGACAAAAATAGTGGCTAGACCAATAAAAAATGTTTCCATTATGTTCATGCTTGTAGTTCAGTTCTCTTCTTTTGTTTTGATTGGCACCAAAAAAGAAAATGATACATTTAGTCCTGGTTTACACTGTCATTTTTACACTGCTAAAAAATGATTTTCTTACTTAAGGCACCAATATATAGCACTTTATTCAATAGATTGCTAAAAAGCAAGCAGCTTTACAATATCACACATGAAAATCAGTGTCAGTGCTTCATTTCATCAGAAGCACAGCTATCAAGTCAAGTCAAGTCAAGTCACCTTTATTTATATAGCGCTTTTTACAATGCAGATTGTGTCAAAGCAGCTTTACATTGATAACTGCTATATAATTTGGCTGCACAGCAGCTCTTAAAGAATAGTGTCAATGCAGGCAGATCAGAAGCACTGTTGATTAAATGTCAAGAATACTGTTGAATATCAAATGTCAAGTCAAATGTCAAGTGTCCCCAACTAAGCAAGCCAAAGGCGACAGCGGCAAGGAACCCAAACTCCATCAGGTGACATCAGGTGGCAAACAGGTGGCAAACAAGTGGCAAATAGGTGTTAAAATGGAGAAAAAAAAAACCTTGGGAGAAACCAGGCTTAGTCGGGGGGCCAGTTCTCCTCTGGCGAACAGTGCTTTGTTACGAATCAGGTTGCTATCATAAGTCTGATAGGATCGCACCAATCAAAGTGTTTATTTCAGTTCCATCCAGTTGAGGATCGTATTCATCACGCCGGTATGGACGGTTTGTTGAGGAACTGTGCTACTGGCTGTCGTGTCGATGAGGCCTTCACAATGGATGATCTAGTTGACTCGATCTCTGCTGATACTTCAGGGCTGCGTTGTGGTCATGTCCAGTTGAGGATCGTATTCATCACGCCGGTATGGACGGTTTGTTGAGGAACTGTGCTACTGGCTGTCGTGTCGATGAGGCCTTCACAATGGATGATCTAGTCGACTCGATCTCTGCTGATACTTCAGGGCTGCGTTGTGGTCGTGTCATGGCTCCGGTCCTTGGTCTCAGCTGGATACGGCTGTCCAGTGTGTTCATGTTTTCACCCGCGGAGATCTTACCTCATCGAACTCAACACATGAAATCAGTGTCCTATTACGTTATCGTCACGGACCAGTGGTAGTACGAACTATGAAGGTGTTTTGCATCTGGAGCGAACTTTTCCTGGGAGTTCGCTTTGCCAAGCTGTTTCAAACCTGATTTTGTTCGAAATGACAAAACATCGGTTTGTTCTTCGATTTCGTTTGAAGTATATCCAGGCCTTTAGAGTTTTTGTCTTGTCTTTGTTCTAGTCCAAATATCTAAAAATTCTTAAATCAAGAAGCATTTTCTTGACAAGTAAAAATTAATGTCTTGTTTTCAGAAAGAAGCACTCGCCAGGTTAATGAAGCACTCACCATTATGGCCACAGCCCTGTTGTGTGTGGGCTACACACACGTGGGCTCCAGCACCTGACTATCATCCAGTCAAGGCTCCAGCCCTTGGCTTTAGCCCACATTCTTGTCCCTGTCCAGAGTCCAGAGAGGACTCCAGCCCAAGATTTTTTTTGGGGGGTGTGGGGGTTTGGGTTGTGCTGTATGTCCCTGGCCATAGTGGACGGGCCAAGGGTCAAGGCCATAGAGGCCGATTCGCCATGGCCCCCTGAACTGCCTGCGCTGCCATGGTCCCCTTCAGCCTGAGGCTTATTCATTTCACATTTGGTGTGAAAGGGCCTTTACATTTTGCCTGGAAAATCCAGCCTCACCACTGTACCAGCAGATGAGTCTGGTCGGCCATTGAATCAATTCGATTTCTAAGGCGAAGCAAATCCGAGCAAACAGGAAGCGGAGTAAACCAATCAGAGAAGGGCGGATATGACGTTAGCAAAGCGACAAGAGAGTCAACAGCGAAAAGTAAATAAACGGCCCCGGGCAAGCACAATAGTTTTTTGCCAAGCACTGAGAGTAGTTTAACATGGCTAGCGCTAGAGAGAGCGACGTTAATGACTTGTGTCATTGTTGCAGTCAGAATTTGAGAATACGTGGTGTTATTGCCAATTGTGTGTGTGTGTGTGACATCGTATCAGGCCATCAAGCTGTTCAATAAACTGTTTAAAACATACAGTCACCCGATCAGTGCTGAGATTCTAGATGGCATAAACAAAGATGTAATGAATCTTGACAAACTGAGGATGGAATCGAAACTGTCTCGTGTCTCTCTCTCTCTCTCATCTGCTCGTGTTGGGATCAGCAGCGGCGCGGGAGACACAACGAGCCTCTTTACAGATGTCAAAGAAGCTCTTTAATGCTTTTGTGCTCGCTTGAATGAGATTCGCCATGTATTTTGAACACAATGAAGCGAGAATGGACGAGCACAAGCTTCATTAGAGACGCGAGCAGTCTCTGTTTCTCTCAAAACCTCATCCAATATTTAAATGTACACTTCTAATGCATTCTTGTGATCGAATCTTGTCAATTCGCTGGAGTGTTTTTATTTAAAAAGGCTAAAAAGAGGCAGTCAGCTCACGGCTGCTTTAAAAGGCTCGGCTCGCCTCGTTTATGTGTGTGTGCGTGTGACATTGTATCAGGCCATCAAGCTGTTCAATAAACTGTTTAAAACACACAGTCACCCGATCAGTGCTGAGATTCTACATGTTTTCACTTAAAAAGGCTAAAAAGAAGCTGCTTTAAGAGACATGCTCTGCTCTGCTCGATATTGAAGGGACTTTCGCCACACTATAATAAACGAATCTGGTTTTGGAGTTGACTCGAATCGCGACGGAGGGCAGACTGACCAGACTGATATATCTCGTAGAAGATATATATCAGTCTGGCCTTGCCGGGCAACTTTACATATGCCAAAAATAAAGCCCAGCCCAGCCAAGGTGAGAAAAAGTAACACAAAAGTAATGTAACACAATACTTTCTAGAAAAAGTAAATAAGTAACTCAGTTACTTTAAGGAGTAATGCAATATTGTAATGCATTACTTTTAAAAGTAACTTTCATCAACACTGCTTACCGAAAATGTAAAACAATGCTATATGCTGGGTATAGACCTTATTTACAAGAGAAACAAGAAATATTGTCTTTGAACTTCCGTTTTTGCGGTAGCCCTATATATTTCTATGGCATCGCTGTTGAAGAATAATTAGCTGGTGAAGTGGATTAATGACAGTTATCATGAGCATTGTTATGTTTAAAGCAGGTGTCTTAACAAATGTCAGTAGACCGGGAAGATTTTAAAATGAGCAGTTCATTCATAAATACATAAGATCGCTGTGGAAATACAAGCCGGAAGTCAAAAGACAACGAGCGCAGCACTGAAAAGGGGCGGGGCTACATAAGGTCTGTACATATGGTGGTATTTTTACCAGCTGAGAAATCACATACAGCTTATAAAATGGGTAAAGGAGTCAAAAGGAATTTCTCTGTTGCACACAAATGAAGATCTGCTGCAAGGAGATGGCGTTTCAGACACCTGTACCGAACTGTAATGTACTGTCGACATTCTGAAGCTCCTATGACAAGAAGAACCAGGTACGCTTGAGCATTCTGTCCTTTTAGGTTCACATCTGGTGACATCATGTCCTGTTTTTGGTTCATTTAGATGTTTTCCTTCCGTGCTGTGTTTCAGTTGAACCACACCAGATTTCGTTTGGAAGTAGACCAAGATCCCCTGAAAATGTGGGTCTTGTTCCACTTGTTTTATTGGCACCAGGGTTCGGATGGCAGCGTTCACACTTACTCAGATGAACCGTGCTAACAGAGCAATCACACCAGAGTTTGTTTTAAACACCTGGCACGTGTGAACACACCCTTAGTCACAATCTGGAACAATAAATAAAAATAAAAAACCTGTCATTCTGGTTTAGTATCTAATCAAGCATCTTAACCCACGCTTGTCGAGCATAGATGTCTTAGCAAAGCAGGAGACGGGACAGAACTACATTTACAGTGTTTCGAAAGACTGTAAGTAAAACTTTTTCTACTTTTGTTGATCTGGGTAATCCGAGTCACAGATATTTAAAGCTTCATGTACTCTTTAGGTTGTACGATGAAATCAACCAAGACAAAACCCAAGTTGCTTTTTACACTGATTCTGGTGTTTCACCTCATGTCTGTACAAGCTGAAGGTAATGTACCTGCTCTTTACTGTTAAACTAACATTTTTAATAAATAGTGTACCTATAACTCACAACTGTCCTCATCTAATGTCATTCCAAACTTGTAAGACTTCCTTTTTCTGAATCAGTATGTTTGTCTCGTTTTCCAGTATCAATCCTTACACAAGATCAATTTACTTGAGAATCAAAATTGCATAAGGCTCGTTTTCAAAGAACATATCCCCATTTTTTTCTTTGCATGATGGTTTCAGCTTCTCATAATGATGATGTGAGAATCCTGATTGTGGGAATCCGAGGTGACTCCAGATTCAGCGCTGCAGATATTCTGTCAGGAAGGAAAGATGGTGGACAGGAGGACAGAGAGATTGTAAAGACTCCAGTAATTACAGACGAGGGTCGTAGAATGATGCTGGTCACTGGACCAAACCTCTGTGAGGAGGACACAGCGAGACAGAGCTTCACAACAGCGCTGTTCCTCTCGTCTCCTGGACCTCACGCCGTTTTAATGGTCCTGAATCTGGAAGATGAAGAATCAGAACAGTGTGATGTTGTGAAACGAGCCCAGGAGCTGCTGGGAGCAGAAGTTCTGCAGTACTGCATTGTTCTTCTGCACCAGGAACGTTTCACAGGAGCGTCCAGAGGGATCGCTGGAGAAATGATCCACGCATGTGGAGGCAGATTTCACGTGATAAGAGACTCTGAACCTGATCAAACAGCAGCTCTCGTAGAGGAAATAGACAAGCTAGTTTGGCTCAATGGTGACGGATTTTACTCAGTATTGACACAAGAGTTAAAAACAGAAGAGACGAGTGAAGATGTGCATGAAGAGAATCAGCTCTTATTAAAATATTACAATTCAGTCAAAATTGTAGGATGGATTTTACTCATTTTACTGAATGCTGCACTTATGTTCTCTGAAGGACGGCATGAACATTTTTATTTTGGAGAAATACTGGTTGCACTTGTTAGTTTTACGGTCACTTTAAGAAATATTCTGAATCCAAATGTTGCTGTTCCTCTAAATTTGATTGTGTCCTCAACTTTTGCAATTGCAGTGACATACTATGACTTATCAAATTCTCGACGTGGACATCAAATCATAATGTTTTTAATCATGATCTTTGCATTTCCCAGTATAGTGTTCATATCAGGTCTGGGACTGACCCTAGGAACAGTTATGAGCATCAGGACGTGGTCAGATGTGCTCATAGCGTGTCACGCTGCTCCTGGAATCACATTAGGGGCTCATTTATGCACAGTTTATTCCATTACACCAGATCAAATGCAGATTCGGACAACTCTAGTGTTTGCACTTAAGTTATTTCTGTTTTGTTCAGTTGGAGTGACACTCTCAGTGGGGTTTGCGACTGTTTTTACTCTGTTTTTAGTGAAGATGACAATAATGCTGCTAATATTAGGATTTACAATAGCGTGTTCCCATTTAAAGAGAGATTTCGTAATGTTTGTTATTTTTTTCCTGATTTTTCCATGCTGTTGTGTATTTATTGGTTCTTTCATTTCATTTTTATGCAGTGTATTATCTCAATACATTTTTACAGTAATTTGAAGCCAATAATAGAGACTAAATCACACTGACAGACTTTGGATCAAAACAAGTTATGCTGATATTGATTTTGGTCTTATGTTTACATTTTCTTTCTTACATTTACATTACATTTATGCATTTGGCAGATGCTTTTATCCAAAGCGACTTACATTGCATTATACTATACATTTGTATCGGAGTACGTGCAATCCCTGGGATCAAACCCATGACCTTGGCGTTGCTAGTATCATGCTCTAACCACTGAGCTACAGGAAAGCTCTTACCACACACTTTCACACTAGTTTGTTTAATTTGTCTGCTAACAAACGTATAACATCAGACAGGAGATTTATTTCTGTACCGTCCTAAACATTTATATCACAGTCATTTACACCACACCTCAAATGATGTGGTGGATTTTTTTGTGCGTGTGTGTAAATACACACAATTAAAATAATGTTTAGACACTTAGGCTACATAATTATGCATAAATAAAAACAAATTACAGAATTTCTGAAATGCATGTTAATAAATAAATTCCTAAATAAATAAATAAATAAATTCCTGTTATGCATGTATATGCATTTGTGAAAAATTTAATATTCTTAATATTCACTCTTTGTTCAGATCTCATTTACTTGTCTCCGAACATCTCAAAGTCACTATAATGAGGAATGACTATTAATCATTAATCATTTGTGTTGAAATTCTTCAAGTATTTCTTTGGAAAAGCTGCTAACATCTACTAAATCATCAGTTGGACAGATGAACAAAGGCACTCGCTCTGGATAATGTTAAATCTGTTAAACGACCACTAAAACAAAGTTTTCCTGGAAATAATTTATTGTGATTTCCCATTGATGTTCTCTTCTGGAGATTTTACTGTAAATAAAAATAAAAACGAGGTTATAAACCTTGCAAATATTAATTAACATATACATTTGTTCATCAGTGTCACATCAGAACCCACAACAACATGTACCTCCATCATTATCACCTTTAAGATCTGATCAAATACTGCAATATCCATCAAGTGATTGTTTTTCAAGCGTGAAGATCTAATGAAGCCAAGAATAAATCTGGATGAATTTTACTGCCGTCAGCTTTATTGAATAAACACATTGTAAAGTTTTAGCGTGCAAACTGTTTTCTCATTGTTATTTCAGTCAAGTTTAATAGTTTCTGATGTGCTTCACATAAGTTATGGATTAGATGCTTTTTGAGGTTTTTGTTGTCATTGTAAATGATTTGCACAACCATATTCTCCTGTTTTCACTGGATTTTCTGCAGTCTCCTGCTGTGATTGGGCATGTAGATACTTATTTCTTACATGAAGATTTAATGTTGAAGTCTTAAAGGAGAAGCACCACCCAAAACTGAATTGTTCATTCAGATGGTCAGAAACGGGGGTGGAAAACTGTCATGTATTGCTGAATTATGGCTGTTTTGGTGAAAAAAACAACAAAAAACTTTACTAACTTTATAAGTGGCCCTCAGGGAAAATAAAAATAAATTAAGTATGACATCAGCCCTTAAACCAACTGAAGAATCTAGTTTGGATTTTTTGTTTTATAAAGTCGAAACCAACTCAGTGACTCGCTTCATGAGATGCACAGAATAAAAAGATGAAATTAGCCAAAATAAAATTAAACTGGCTCCTCATATTGATTCATTCTTTCACATCTCATCTTCTGAAGGTTAGAATCTGCTCTAATCTACTATTTGACCATGAATGATGTTTTTATTTACATTTACATTTATGCATTTGGCAGACGCTTTTATCCAAAGCGACTTACATTGCATTATACTATACATTTGTATCTGAGTATGTGCAATCCCTGGGATCAAACCCATGACCTTGGCATTGCTAGTGCCATGCTCTAACCACTGAGCTACATTTTATTGATTTTATATAATTTAAACTTCCGTTCCTGCACAAACATCCATCACAAAGCATTGACATTTATGCATTTGGCAGATACTTTTATCTAATATGACTTATTTTTATCAGTTTCTCTTGGATTTGAACCCACAATAAAGCCACGATTGTTCCTCTGATCAAAAAATACAGCCTTTAAGTAATTTAGAGCAAATATGTAAACAGAGATATTGCAAATGAAAAAAAAAGATATGATATTGAGATATATAATTTATCTTCATATTGCCCAGACCAAATTCACACAGAGTTTAATTTCCCCTTTCAGATTTTTATCAAATTTGCCTAATCAGATTGTTGTTGTTTACATTCACTCCACCATATTACCATGATATTCTTATTTATCTGATTTGATTTAAAAAACAATTTTCTTGAAAGAATTTCTTTCAGGATTGCAACATCAAATGATAGTTATTCATTTTTCATATACAATAAAAAGGGACATAAATTAACAGCTCTTGCGCATTTCAAAGACTACTTGTTTCTAGAGAACATATCTTAGATTATTTTTCTTACCCCACTGCCAAATATTTGTTAGCTAATCGGCTGATTTGGACAGAATTACATCAAAAGCACCATATATAACATACAAAGAATACAGCGTCTTTTTAAAGCTACATGATGAGATCAAGCTAGCCAAACGCAGGGATATTTGGAATATCAATTTATAATGAGTAGCACAGATAAATAATGTGAATAATTACTTCATAAATAATGATGTTCTTTGTCTTTAGACATAAGAAGCATAGGGAATCATCAACATTGTTCGATCATCTACCGCAGAATGACTTCAAGATCATGTATTTATTTTTAGACCCTTTAAAAACTCCCATGATTCCATGCTCATTCACAGCATCATCAAGCTACGCTTTTGTTATTGTTCTGAATAAGTGACCTCTAGCAGCAAAACTTACATACTTTTCCTTTAAAGTGCCCACTACCCTTTGCCCATACAAAAAACCTGTCATACTGGTTTACTATCTAGTCAAACATTTAAATCTTTGTTGAGCACAGGTGTCATAGCAAAGCAAAAGCATTTCTAAACAAACTGACTGTAAGTAAAAATGTCTTTTATTATTATCTTGCCATTTCCAGTTTTGTTGATCTGGGTAATCCGAGTCACAGATATTTAAAGTTACATTTGGCTTCATGTACTCTTTAGGTTGGACGATGAAATTAACCAAGACAAAACCCAAGTTTGTTTTTACACTGATTCTGGCATTTCACATCATGATTGTACAAACTGAAGGTAATGAATAAATGCCTAAAAAGAGAAGCAAAATTCAATAAGATAAGGTTTGTTTTCAAAGAATATACCTTTCTTACACCATTTTTCCTTCTTTGCATGATGGTTTCAGCTTCTCGTGATGATGATGATGTGAGAATCCTGATTGTGGGAATCCGAGGTGACTCCAGATTCAGCGCTGCAGATATTCTGTCAGGAAGGAAAGACGGTGGACAGGAGGACAGAGAGATTGTAAAGACTCTAGTAATTACAGACGAGGGTCGTAGAATGATGCTGGTCACTGGACCAAACCTCTGTGAGGAGGACACAGCGAGACAGAGCTTCACAACAGCGCTGTTCCTCTCGTCTCCTGGACCTCACGCCGTTTTAATGGTCCTGAATCTGGAAGATGAAGAATCAGAACAGTGTGATGTTGTGAAACGAGCCCAGGAGCTGCTGGGAGCAGAAGTTCTGCAGTACTGCATTGTTCTTCTGCACCAGGAACGTTTCACAGGAGCGTCCAGAGGGATCGCTGGAGAAATGATCCACGCATGTGGAGGCAGATTTCACGTGATAAGAGACTCTGAACCTGATCAAACAGCAGCTCTCGTAGAGGAAATAGACAAGCTAGTTTGGCTCAATGGTGACGGATTTTACTCAGTATTGAGACAAGAGTTAAAAACAGAAGAGACGAGTGAAGATGTGCATGAAGAGATTCAGCTCTTGTCTGTAATATATGACACTTTAGGAGGAGCAGCTGGAATTGCAGGATGGATTTTCCTGGTTTCACTTACTGCTCTTGTTGTTTACATTGAAGGAGGGGACAAAATCTTGATATTTGGGGCAGCATTTACTTTACTTCTATTGTTTATGGTCTATCTAAGACATTTTCTGAGTCCAGATGTTGCAATATTGGTAAATTTGGCCTTGGTATCATCACTAGCAATTGTACTTTCAATAGACCCCACAGTAATCGATCAATTCGAGTTTAAGAGAATGAGTCAGGACAACAGATTTATCATAGTGGATATCGTAATATATTGTGTCAGGTTTCTAATACTTATGCACGCTATCATCATGTGTTTCATGTTTATGATGGGTTCATCTCTGGTTTTGGGAACAATTATCAGCATCAGGTCATGGTCAGATGTGCTTAAAGCATGTCACGCAGCTCCTGGAGTATCATATGGAGCTTTTGCATTCTCAAGTTGCAATAAAATGATTAGCCGTACATTTTTAATATACACACTCATGTCATTTCTGTGTTGTACCGTTGGGGCGGCACTTTCAATGGCATTTGTGAATGTGTTCGGTGGGATGATGACAATAATTCTGCTAATATTAGGATTTACAGTGGCATATTTGAAGAAAGAAATGCTCAAAACTGTATTCTTGGTTAATTGTTCTTGTACTGTTTTTTTCATGGGCTTGTGTGCTCACTGGTTCAGTCACTCAGTCAATTTTAGAGCTGGTAATGAGTTATCTCAAGGTAATTATAGAAAACCTGGTTAGTTCTTACTTGTTTAATGCATTACTGTTTGGTTCGTTAATAGTAATTTGGAGAAGGCAGAACTCATCAGATTAAGCCACAAACCGCAACTAAATCCCAAATAACAGATTATTATGTATATATTTTAGTTAATAATTGTTGCTATGACCTCTGGATGAAACATCTGATAAATTACCATTTACTTCTTCTGCAGACAAACCAATGCAGTTTTTCTGGAAATAATTCAGATCATGTTGCTGCTGTGATTTCAACCAGTGGTGTAGATCAGAAGTTCTCATCTGGAGATTTAACTGTAAATAAATATAAACAAGACCGTGTGAAACTTGCTAATATCCGTTAACAAATATTATTTCTGGTGTCACATCAAAACCCACCAATCATCAGATACTGTAGACTCAGTGAAAATATTGCTGTGCATCAAGTGTTCACTCGGTAGTAACCGAGATTAATTATGTTTTAGATGTTTTACAGTTCAGAAATGTAAGATTGTTTACAAACTGAGAGTTTATGACCTTGTTTTTGATAAAATTGCATCTGTAGGCAAAGACTGATTTCATCATTAATTTTCATTGTACATAAAGTCTAGAAAGACTAAGAAAGAAAGTCATACATGTTTGGAATGATATGAAGGTGAATAAATGATGACAAATTTCCATTGTGAACTATTCCTTTAAAAACAGCCACTCATGGCGCTTTCACTTTCCAAATCATTTCATCCAATCATTATTAGTGTTAATATTAAACGTCAGTGTCTCCTAACAACCACCGCAAGCACAGGAAATAAAGGTGGAAAAGAACAAACATGGAAGGCTTAATCGCCTGATTTGGATAGAATTACATCAAAAGCACCGTCGATATCATATAACACGGTATACTAGAATCCAATGTCTTTTTAAAGCTGATATGCACAACAATATCAAGACGGCATCAGAGTTCCTCACAAATGCAGGAACATTTGGAGTATCAATTTATAAGTAGCACAGATAAATAAAGTGAATAATTACTTCATAATAATTAGATGTTTCTTAGTCTTTAGACAAACTTTTCTTCAGATTGTAAAATGAAATTAACGAAGACTAATCCAAATTGGCTCCTCATACTGATTATCGCATTTCACATCACGTCTTCTGAAGGTTAGTATCTTCTTTCCTCTAGTCACTAGTTTAGCCAGTTTTATAGATGATTTTGCTCGTATAAAATGTTTGTAACTGGAGTTTCTGTATGAATGCAAAACACAAACCATTTAAATGATGGTTTCACTTTCTCCTCCAGCTTCTCATGATGATGATGACATGAGAATCCTGATTGTGGGAATCCGAGGTGACTCCAGATTCAGCGCTGCAGATATTCTGTCAGGAAGGAAAGATGGTGGACAGGAGGACAGAGAGATTGTAAAGACTCCAGTAATTACAGACGAGGGTCGTAGAATGATGCTGGTCACTGGACCAAACCTCTGTGAGGAGGACACAGCGAGACAGAGCTTCACAACAGCGCTGTTCCTCTCGTCTCCTGGACCTCACGCCGTTTTAATGGTCCTGAATCTGGAAGATGAAGAATCAGAACAGTGTGATGTTGTGAAACGAGCCCAGGAGCTGCTGGGAGCAGAAGTTCTGCAGTACTGCATTGTTCTTCTGCACCAGGAACGTTTCACAGGAGCGTCCAGAGGGATCGCTGGAGAAATGATCCACGCATGTGGAGGCAGATTTCACATGATAAGAGACTCTAAACATGATCAAACAGCAGCTCTCGTAGAGGAAATAGACAAGTTAGTTTGGATCAATGGAGCAAAATTTCACTCATTGAATGAGAAACAACAGTTTGAAGCTGAAAGGCTGGAGCTTTTGAAAAGACTGAAAGAAATAGAGACAATATTTAAAGAAAATCAGGTTTCGTCTGACACTTTAGGGGTGGTCGGATGGAGTCTGATCATTTCACTGATTGCAGTTGTTCTGGCTACTGAAAGGAAGGTCAAAATGTTCATTTTTCAGGCAACTTTAGCTGCACTTGTGACGTTTATGGCATCCATCAGAAATGCTTTGCGTCCACGTGTTGCTTTTGCGCTAAATTTGGCTCTGTGCTCCACAGTCGCAGCTGTCTTTATTAAGGATCTACCAATGCGCAAGTTAAAAAACATGGGAAAAATCCGAACAGAGTTTTTATTTACAGTGGGTTTAGGAGTGAGCCTTGGATCAATCGCCAGCATAAGAACTTTCTCTGATTTTTTTTTTAGCATGCTTTGCTGCTTTAGGAGTCACAATCGGCTCTTTTGCATTTTTAAAGTTATCATTTGAGCTGAAAAAAATGAACATCAGACAGTTATTCCTGTTATTCATGTTCTGTGCAGTTGGTGCAGAAATCACCATGTTGTGTGTGATTGTGATCACCGCTCTGTTTGGAGTGACGCTCACTATAATTCTGATAATAATCATGATTGTAATTGCATCTAACATGGAGAGAAATGTAATTGAGTTACTTCCACCTTTAGTGTTTTTTCCATGTGTTTATTGGTTCAGCTGTTCTGATGTTAGAGATGTTGTTGAGTTTTCTTATAGTATGTATAGAATACCTGCTGGGTTCATACTTATTTTATCCAGCATTACTGTTGGGTTCTTTAATGCTGATCGGACGTTCCAGATCATGACTGTGAAAAGTATCTTTCTGGATTGATGGCCATTCAAAAGTAGCTGTGGATTTCATTATATTATAGCTTACTTTGTTTTTGTAAGCTCTTAAATGGTTAGTTCACACAAAAATTATGTTGTTAATTACTCATCCTCATGTCGTTCTAAATCTGTAAGACTTTTGTTCATCTTTGGAACACAAATTAAGATATTTTTAATGAAATCTGAGCAATTTCTGTCCCTCTATAGACAGCTACGTAACTGACACTTTGATTATTCAAAAAGTCCATAAAGAGATTGCAAACCTAATCCATATGAATTGAGCAATTTAGTCCAACATTTCTGAAGAGTTCACTTTATATGATGAACATACTGAATTTATGCTTTTATTCACAGATTAACATTGAGCAGCGAACATAAACAGAAGCTCAACAGTACTTGCTTGACGTGCAAGAACATACCTCATTGGTTCTTGTGGAAACACAAACTTTTCATTTTTGGGTGAACTGTCCCTTTAAGTTTGTGAAATGGACTGATGACGTTCTTTTAATTTCATCAGCCAATCAATAGGCCCATACAAAAAACCTGTCATACTGGTTTAGTATCTAGTTAGACATTTAAATCCTTGTTGAGCTCAGGTGTCATAGCAAAGCAAAAGACAGGACAGAACTACACTTACAGCATTTAAAAATAAACTGAATGTAAGTAAGAACATTTTTTATTATTATTGTTATCTGACTTGACATTTCCAGTTTTGTTGATCTGGGTAATCTGAGTCACAGATGTTTAAAGTTGTGGTTAAATTCATGTACTCTTTAGGTTGTATGATGAAATCAACCAAGACAAAACACAAGTTGTTTTTTACACTGATTCTGGCATGTCACATCATGCCTTTGCAAGCTGAAGGTAATGTACCTGCTCTTTACTGTTTCTAAATTTTTAAATAAATAGTGTACCTAGAAAAACTCACAACTGTCTTCATTTGCTCACCCTGATGTCACTCCCAAACCTGTATGACTTTCCTTCTTCTGAATTAGTATGTTGGTCTTGTTTTCCAGCATAAATGCCTAAAAAGAGAAGCAAAATTCAATAAGATAAGGCTCGTTTTCAAAGAACAAATCACCATTTTTTTCTTTGCATGATGGTTTCAGCTTCTCATGATGATGATGTGAGAATCCTGATTGTGGGAATCCGAGGTGACTCCAGATTCAGCGCTGCAGATATTCTGTCAGGAAGGAAAGACGGTGGACAGGAGGACAGAGAGATTGTAAAGACTCCAGTAATTACAGACGAGGGTCGTAGAATGATGCTGGTCACTGGACCAAACCTCTGTGAGGAGGACACAGCGAGACAGAGCTTCACAACAGCGCTGTTCCTCTCGTCTCCTGGACCTCACGCCGTTTTAATGGTCCTGAATCTGGAAGATGAAGAATCAGAACAGTGTGATGTTGTGAAACGAGCCCAGGAGCTGCTGGGAGCAGAAGTTCTGCAGTACTGCATTGTTCTTCTGCACCAGGAACGTTTCACAGGAGCGTCCAGAGGGATCGCTGGAGAAATGATCCACGCATGTGGAGGCAGATTTCACGTGATAAGAGACTCTGAACCTGATCAAACAGCAGCTCTCGTAGAGGAAATAGACAAGCTAGTTTGGATCAATGGTGACGGATTTTACTCAGTATTGAGACAAGAGTTAAAAACAGAAGAGATGAGTGAAGATGTGCATGAAGAGAATCAGCTCTTGTCTGTAATATATGATGCTTCAGGAGGAGCAGCTGGAATCATAGCATGGATTTTCCTCATTTCTCTTACAGCTCTTGTTGTTTACACTGAAGGAAGGGACAAAATCTTGATTTTTGGGGCAAAATTTGCAGCACTTGCATTGATTATGGTCTATCTAAGACATGTTCTCAGTCCAGATGTTGCTGTACCAATAAATTTGGCCTTGATGACATCACTACACTCTAAAAACTGCTGGGTTAAATATGGACAAAACCAGGGATTGGGTTGTTTTCACCCAGCCATTTTTTTCCACCAATTTTGGATTTATTTGTTAGCCAGCAATATAGTAATATAGTAAAAGGCGTGTTTTTGCTCACCCCCAAATAGGGGCAAATTTGTGGGGTATTTTAAGCTGAAACTTGACCAGACCAGAGACTTATATTACATCATGTGAAAGAGGGCATAATAGGTGCCTTTTAACCCAACCTGCTGGGTTTGTCCATATTTTACCCAGCTTGGTTTTTTTTAACCCAGCATTTTTTAGAGTGTAGCAACTATATTTACAATAGACCGCAGAGTAATCGAAGAATTTATGTTTAGCAGAAGCAGCAGCAGTCCAAACAGAGATATTATAGGGGATTTTATTGTAAAGATTTTAATTTATCTAATAGTTATTTACGTAGAATTTTTGTCTTTACCATTTTCTCTGGGTTCAGCTCTGGTTTTGGGAACACTTATCAGCATCAGGTCGTGGTCAGATGTGCTCATAGCGTGTCACGCGGCTCCTGGAGTCACAGCCGGGGGTTATGCATTCATATTTCAACATGAAAAGATTAGTTGTGATTCTCCAGTCTTTCTGTTCGGGTCATTTCTGTTTTGTATCATTGGGGCGACACTCTCAATGAAGTAATTATACAAAACTTGGTCTGTTCTAACTTTTTTTTTATAGCACTATTTTTAGGATCGTTAATAGTAATTTGGAAAGGAAACGGAAACAGCACCAGATGACACCATATATAGTCTGTGTGTGTGTGTTTATATAATATACACACAAATACATATTTTACATTTGTATAAATTAAACAGTAAAACAGCATTTAACCACGAAATGGCTAATAGTGATGATGTGACTACTACAGAGGTGGCAATACTGTGGTATAATGGATCAACAGATTCCAGTTGCATGGTATGTATGTGTCAAAAACATGGTAATATCATGGTATTTTAAATGCTTGTTACATGTACTGAAACCGTTTTGTTTGCAAATGTCTTTACCTGCAGGATTCATTCATAGAGCCATGCAGATGTTGAACTTAATAAAGACCTTCTTCACTGGCATTGATTGTAATAGATTCTAAGCAAATTTTCCACTTCATCCAGGGCTATTTGTGCCCTACAATGACTTGTTAATGTACCGAGTGTGAACCTGTTACAAATGATTCAGTTCGTGGGTGAGCTGCTATCCGAATGATTCAGACTGAATTGTCAACCGAATCAGACCATTTTGCTATTCAAAAATAACCGATTCAAAACAGTGATTCTTTTGCGAATATTCGTCGCTAGTCCCGATTATACACGTACGTCAGAAAATACGCAATACACGACACCACTGGTTAAATATTGTAAGTGACAGTGTTTCCCATTCAGTATACGGTAATATTTATCGTCAAACAAGGATATTACTGTAATATTTTACCGGGGTACAGCAGTATTTTCCTGAGGCCACCAGTGACTGACAGCTACACTTTCAAGCTCCGCCCATTTGGAGATATGATTGGTTAGGAAATATGGTTTTTGAGTATTTAAAACTTGTCTATTCTACCCGTGCCTTCGGTTCTAATATTATATGAGTTACTGACAGAAATGTGCTAATATCATTAAATGTCATAATTTAACATGTACACATAGTTCAAGAATTAGTCTGATTCAGGGGAATCATAAGGCCAATCCTGACTGAAGAGAGGAGGAGCTGGGGATGGAGAAGGGTAATTTGCTCCTGAGAAATGCAATAGCTGCTGCTAATACTGAGGAGCTTATATATAGATGCCGTGATAGGCGTCGTATTCCTATAGGTAGACATAAGTCACCTGGGAGTCAGCTGATGCGAGCTTGACTGACGTGACCTGCCAGAACTGACGCTAACGCTGGATTTATAGCTGATGATGAGTTTTCTCAAAGTAATTATACAAAACTTGGTCAGTTCTTGTTTTATGTTTATGTATGATATCAAGTCGCAATTGTGAGATATAAAGACAGAACTGCATGATTCCATGGCAGAAACATCCTCGGTGATTACATTCACTCAATAATTCACTGCAACTTTTACAACAATCCCTTATGGAATCAATGCACTTTAGTTTTGTTTGTTATTCTTTCTAATGTGTCAGGGGAATATTTTAAACGCGAAATAAGAGATTCGGAGATATATAATAATTGTACCCTGGCCAGAGACAAATTCAGATGCCCTGCAGGCATCTGGGCTTTGTTGCTTTGTTCAATAAAGTCTTATTTTGACTGCTGCAACTCTGCCTCTTGAGCTTCACTGTCAAGAAAGAGATGACATTTTCTACAACAACATACACAATATACTGTGGTTTACCAAGGTGATAATTGATCACCTGAATCTGGTAGCATGGTATTTATGTTTATGTCCAAAACATGGTAATGGTATGCTTTTGTGTAATGAAGCTGTTTTGTTTAAAAAATGTCTGAGTCAGTGCAGGAGTCATTCATATAGTCATGCAGTCATGCAGATGTTGAACTTAAAGGGTTAGTTCACCCAAAAATGAAAATTCTGTCATTTATTACTTACCCCCACGTCGTTCCACACCCGTAAGACCTTCATTCATATTCGGAGCGCAAATTAAGATATTTTTGTTGAAATCCGATGGCTCTGTGAGGCCTCCATAGGGAGCAATGACATTTCCTCTCTCAAGATCCATTAATGTACTAAAAACATATTTAAATCAGTTCATGTGAGTACAGTGGTTCAATATTAAAGGTGGTACAGAGGATCTTTTCGTTGACTGATTTTTTTAAATGAGCGCATGCGTAAGAACAACCCCCCTCCATTTCGAGGGCACGCCTCCCAAAACTCGTGCATGAGTATTGGAACACGAGTGTTTACCACCGGCATTCGCTGTGTTATTAAGCCGGGC
>RJVU01072345.1:2866605-2907136 GCA_003731715.1 Anabarilius grahami
GATTTCAACTAAAATATCTTAATTTGTGTTCCGAAGATGAACGAAGGTCTTACGGTTGTGTAATGACATGAGGGTGAGTAATAAATGACAGAATTTTCATTTTTGGGTGAACTAACCCTTTAAGACTGAATCACCGAATAAGACTGTTATGCTATTCAACAAGAACCGACTCAGAGTGATTCATTCATGAATCTTTATCGCTGGTTCTGATGATAAACCAAATATGAGACATACAACAAGACTGCTAAAAATGTTGTCAGTGACAGTGTTTCTCAGTCACTATACTATAATATTTAAAGGAAAACAAGGATATTTCTGAAATATTTTACCAGGGTACAGCAGTATTTTGCTGAGGCACTCAAATATCAAGAGTTCAGTTGAACCAGTGATTGACAGCGACACTCTCAAGTCCCGCCCCTTGAGCTGAAACAGAAAATATGATTGGTTAGGAAATATGCCACACGGCTAAAATGAAAGTTCTGATTGGTTTTTGAGTGTTTTAAAACTTGTCTATTCTGCCCGTGCCTTCAGTTCTGGTATGTGTTGTGTATTAAACTGACTGAAAAGTGCTGGCTCAAACTTCAGCTCTCAAGCTGTTCGACCTTTGGCTACATTCATCCATTACATTCATGGATACACGACTCCCTGCTAAATATGGCTGTAGCTGGAGAATCACACGAGCAGAATCAAAAGTGAAACTCTCACTTTACAAAGTGAAAGCGAAGAAAGAGGATTCACTGTAATGATCGTACTGTAAGTAAATATGCTTCATAGTTTGGGTTATATCATAAGATGACATTTTAAATTCACAGATTAATGGTGGCTTTACTCTCCAGTTTGAAAAATGAAACTAAACAGGACGGAACCAAAATGGCTCTTCACACTGATTCTTGCATTTCACATCACATCTATACAGGTTGAAGGTAATGTATAATGTCATGCAAATGTGTTTCTGCTCTCTATACGTTTATTTTAAATAATTATTATGTTTGTTGTTATACTTTTGGTGACTAAAAATAAATCTGACCACTGTGGTGAACACCACGCATATATGGTTGTAATGTGATGTAAGTCAATGGATATTTGTAGGTAAGCAGATATGTTCTTTTAAAAATTACAATGCATCAGAAGGTTAAACCAAAAATCTTTTACATGAGCAATTATATTAGAGTCCAAACAGATTGTTCACTTTTAATTCAAATAATGTTTTCTGATATTTTCATCATTTACTTTCTCCTCCAGCTTCTCATGATGATGATGTGAGAATCCTAATTGTGGGAATCCGAGGTGACTCCAGATTCAGCGCTGCAGATATTCTGTCAGGAAGGAAAGACGGTGGACAGGAGGACAGAGAGATTGTAAAGACTCCAGTAATTACAGACGAGGGTCGTAGAATGATGCTGGTCACTGGACCAAACCTCTGTGAGGAGGACACAGCGAGACAGAGCTTCACAACAGCGCTGTTCCTCTCGTCTCCTGGACCTCACGCCGTTTTAATGGTCCTGAATCTGGAAGATGAAGAATCAGAACAGTGCGATGTTGTGAAACGAGCCCAGGAGCTGCTGGGAGCAGAAGTTCTGCAGTACTGCATTGTTCTTCTGCACCAGGAACGTTTCACAGGAGCGTCCAGAGGGATCGCTGGAGAAATGATCCACGCATGTGGAGGCAGATTTCACATGATAAGAGACTCTGAACCTGATCAAACAGCAGCTCTCGTAGAGGAAATAGACAAGCTAGTTTGGATCAATGGTGACGGATTTTACTCAGTATTGAGACAAGAGTTAAATACAGAAGAGACGAGTGAAGATGTGCATGAAGAGAATCAGCTCTTGTCTGTAATATATGACACTTTAGGAGGAGCAGTTGCAATTATAGGATGGATTTTCTACATTTCACTTACCGCTCTTGTTATTTACACTAAAGGAAATGACGAAACCTTGAATTTTAGCACAGCATTTACTTTGCTTCTATTGTTTATGGTCTATCTAAGACATTTTCTGAGTCCAGATGTTGCTGTACCGCTAAATTTGGCCCTGTTGACATCACTAGCTGCGAAAATACTAACTGAATTAATCATAGACATGAAACAAATCAATAAATTTAACCTGAATCGAAACACAGCAAATCAAACAGAAAGTGTTAATCTTATATATCTAGTTCCAATTTTAATTGTATCACTATATGCATTTTTATATAGCATATTACTAAGTTTCCCATTTTTTCTGGGTTCAGCTCTGGTCTTTGGGACAGTTATCAGCATCAGGTCGTGGTCAGATGTGCTCATAGCGTGTCATGCGGCTCCTGGAGTCACAGCTGGGGCTTATGCATTCATATTTCACAGTAAAACAATTAGTCGTTATTCTCCAGTCTTTGCACTCTGGTCATTTCTGTGTTGTATCATTGGGGCGACACTCTCAATGGGGTTTGTGACTGTGTTTGCTCTGCTTGGTATGAAGATGACAATAATGCTGCTAATGTTTGAATTTACAATAGTATGTTGGCATTTAAAGAGTGAAAATCTACAGGATGTGATCGGTTTAACCGTTCTTACACTGTTTTTTTCATGTGGTTGTGTGCTCCTTGGTTCAGTCTTTCTTTTTTTAGGGTTGATTATGAGTTTTCTCAAAGTAATTATAGAAAGCTTGGTCAGTTCTTACTTATTTTATGTTGCATTACTGTTAATAGTAGTAATGCACCAAATTTTCAGAAAGCAAACATTTTTGGCCGTAACAGCAATTTTCGGTTTGGGCCGAAATGGTTTTGGAGGGCCAAATTCATTGACCAAAACTGTGAAGTTTAAGTAGAGCTTCTCCAATTTGAATCGATACTGATGTTTTCTTAAATCACAAAATCAATCTTTTATGCTGCCTTCACGTGTTATCGGAAATTTGATAATTCCCACTTCTGACGTCGTGATTACGAGCTAATCGTTTCGAAATGGGAAGCCGTTCATGTGCAATTTTTACATAGGAAACTCATATTTACGATAATTCAGAGGGAACATGAAGGCATTAGTCTATGCTGTTTTCTGTTGATGCATGAACATTAACTCTTTCTCCGCCATTGACGGAATTTTCTGTTTTTCACTGTTATACGGTAGGGGGTGCTATTACGCATCTCTTGAACGAGTACTGAATCTCCGGATCAAAACATTTACATTTACATTTATGCATTTGGCAGACGCTTTTATCCATAGCGACTTACATTGCATTATACTATACATTTGTATCTGAGTATGTGCAATCCCTGGGATCGAACCCATGACCTTGGCATTGCTAGTGCCATGCTCTAACCACTGAGCTACAGGAAAGCTAAAACAGGCAAAAAAGGACTGAAACAAGTGATAAAAGCATTGCTTATCTTATGCTTACGTAGTCTTTTTAAAAAAAAGTTGTTGTTTTTCTCAGCTAATTGTTCAAAATGTTGCTTTTTTATGAATCTTACTCACAAGTGTTTATAAAAAAGAATGCATGAAGCTGCAATAAAATGGATTTTAGATTAAAAGCAGAGGCTCTGTTCTTTCTTTTGATATATGATGCATGTTCAGATATTCATACGACAAAATATTCTGGGAGCTTTTCAAAAACGCAGGCAACTTTTTTTTTTAAAAATGCTGGCGGGGAAAGAGTTAAACATTAGCAATCTGTAGCACACCTACCTACCATCCAAAAATCGCAAGCTTTGTGCTTTGTTTCACGAGTTCGTTTCCTCATAAAATCTTTAAAGGATTAGTTCACTTTTAAATAAAATTTCCTGATAATTTACTCACCCCCATGTCATCCAAGATGTCCATGTCTTTCTTCGGTCGAAAAGAAATTAAGGTTTTTGATGAAAACATTCCAGGATTATTCTCCTTATAGTGGACTTCACTGGCCTCCAGACGGTTGAAGGTCAAAATTACAGTTTCAGTGCAGCTTCAAAGGACTTTAAACGATACCAAACGAGGAATAAGGGTCTTATCTAGCGAATCGATCGGTCATTTTCGAAAAAAATACAACTGTATATGCTTTATAAACACATATTATCGCCTTGCACGTGCTTCCGCTTTCCGTATTCTTCAAAACGCTTACGCTGTATGTCCTACGCCTTCCCTATTCTACATACGGAATGAACGCAGCGCCAGTTTTGTTTTTTTCCGTAAGTAGAATAGGGAAGGTGTAGGATATACAGCTTGGATATACCCCCCAGGGACTACTAGTGCCTGGAAGAGGAGTACGATAGATGAGATGCATAATTATGTGGTGGAGCTGGGGAGGTGGAGGAATATCGAAACAACTGATGCCAGAGCAGGGTGTGTAGCTGCTTATATGCTCTGGCCATTAATTGAAAGATTAGGGTTCACCCCTCTTGAAATTATGTTGTAAACTATACTAAATATAAAACAAAGTCTCTGTTTTTAAATTCTGTCATGAAATACGAATAATAAATGTGTTTTTCGCGCTCTTTAACGTGGTGTGATTGATGTAGCTGCCTCAAGCCTTGGCTGCGTTTAATGGTGTAGTAATCGATTTCTGAGAAACAAACACTTTCCCCTGGTTTCACAGACAAGGCTTATGCTAGTCCTAGACTAAAATGCATGTTTGAGTTGTTTTAACTGAAAGCGCCTTGTACTGATATATCTTACAATATGTCACTGCCATTGTTTTGTCTCAAGATGCACAAGTGTATGTTTATATAAGATACTTAAATATCCTAATTGAACTGAGGCCTAATCCTGGCTTAGGCTAAGCCCTGTCTGTGAAACCGGCCCGGTGGCATAAACCACTTAGACTAGTCTTAAAAGTTAAGACACTAATGTTTTTCTTGAAGAGTGATCCTAATTTTTTAAGTCTGTTACATAAAGGTAGATTGGTGTAATGTGAATTGGAAAAATAACATTGATTACCCCTTGGTTAACTGCAAGTTGGTCAAACTAGTTCTTAAGACACAGTCTTAATATAGTGACTAAGTTTATGCAACTGGCCCCGGGTCCTGTTTTGAAACTCGTTTGGTTGGAGAATGTCTTTACCTGTTGTTGTCATTCAGCTGCACATGCACCTGTTGAACTTAATAAAGACCTTCATCGCTGGCTTGAATTGTAATGGATTGTAGGTAAATATTCCACTTCATCCAGGGCTATTTTTGTACAGTATCCCGTTAATGTCCAGAGTGGGTTACAAACGATTGGGTTCATGAGTGAGTGAGCTATCCGAACGATTAAAGGTGCTACAGAGGATCTTTTCGTCGACTGAGAACCCAAACACTGTTAGTGAGTTTTTGAAATGAGCGCATGCGTAAGAACAACCCCCCTCCTTCACAGCTCGAGGGAACGCCTCCCAAAACTCGTGCAGGAGTATTGGAACACGAGTGTTTGTTTACCATCGGCATTCGCTGTGTTGTGTTAGTGGATTCATTATGTCGGACTCACCGCAGGTAACTCATAATCTGCAGTTGTTACTCCTGTCTCCTGACAAAAACATTGCATTCGGCGCCTGTGGAGTGTGGAAAGTTACTGGAGCGCGCAGCCGTGCGTCTCTCACAAGGAACGTCATGGCAGTGATTGACAAGCCGGAGGGCCAATCGTTTACGCGATGATCGCGTAAACGATTGGCTGATGTTTTTAAGGCCCTACCTCGTGCACAGATGATGTATATTAATAATATTCCTTTCAGTGCACCTAATAAATAGTCTTCTATCAGTTAGTAAAGACAGTTTCAAGTAATATTGCAAAAATGTATAAAGCAAAACATCCTCTGTAGCACCTTTAAGACTGAATCACCGAATCAGACTGTTATTCAACAAGAACCGATTCAGAGTGATTCATTCATGAATCTTTATCGCTAGGTCTGAGGATAAACTATGAGACACACGACATGACTGCTAAAAATGACAGTGTTTCTCAGTCACTATACTATAATATTTATAGGCAAACAGGGATATTTCCAAAATACTTTACCAGGGTACACTAAGCAGTATTCTGCTGAGGCGCTCAAACGTCAAGAGTTCAGTTGAACCAGTGATTGGCAGCAACACTCTCAAGTCCCGCCCCTTGAGCTGAAACAGAAAATATGATTGGTTAGGAAATATGCCACACGGCTAAAATGAAAGTTCTGATTGGTTTTTGAGTGTTTTAAAACTTGTCTATTCTGCCCGTGCCTTCAGTTCTGGTATGTGTTGTGTATTAAACTGACTGAAAAGTGCTGGCTCAAACTTCAGCTCTCAAGCTGTTTGACCTTTGGCTACATTCATCCATTACATTCATGGATACACGACTCCCTGCTAAATATGGCTGTAGCTGGAGAATCACACGAGCAGAATCAAAAGTGAAACTCTCACTTTACAAAGTGAAAGCGAAGAAAGAGGATTCACTGTAACGATCGTACTGTAAGTAAATATGCTTCATAGTTTGGGTTATATCATAAGATGACATTTTAAATTCACAGATTAATGGTGGCTTTACTCTCCAGTTTGAAAAATGAAACTAAACAGGACGGAACCAAAATGGCTCTTCACACTGATTCTTGCATTTCACATCACATCTATACAGGTTGAAGGTAATGTATAATGTCATGCAAATGTGTTTCTGCTCTCTATACGTTTATTTTAAATTATTATTATGTTTGTTGTTATACTTTTTGTGACTAAAAATAAATCTGACCACTGTGGTGAACACCACGCATATATGGTTGTAATGTGATGTAAGTCAATGGATATTTGTAGGTAAGCAGATATGTTCTTTTAAAAATTACAATGCATCAGAAGGTTAAACCAAAAATCTTTTACATGAGCAATTATATTAGAGTCCAAACAGATTGTTCACTTTTAATTCAAATAATGTTTTCTGATATTTTCATCATTTACTTTCTCCTCCAGCTTCTCATGATGATGATGTGAGAATCCTAATTGTGGGAATCCGAGGTGACTCCAGATTCAGCGCTGCAGATATTCTGTCAGGAAGGAAAGACGGTGGACAGGAGGACAGAGAGATTGTAAAGACTCCAGTAATTACAGACGAGGGTCGTAGAATGATGCTGGTCACTGGACCAAACCTCTGTGAGGAGGACACAGCGAGACAGAGCTTCACAACAGCGCTGTTCCTCTCGTCTCCTGGACCTCACGCCGTTTTAATGGTCCTGAATCTGGAAGATGAAGAATCAGAACAGTGTGATGTTGTGAAACGAGCCCAGGAGCTGCTGGGAGCAGAAGTTCTGCAGTACTGCATTGTTCTTCTGCACCAGGAACGTTTCACAGGAGCGTCCAGAGGGATCGCTGGAGAAATGATCCACGCATGTGGAGGCAGATTTCACATGATAAGAGACTCTGAACCTGATCAAACAGCAGCTCTCGTAGCGGAAATAGACAAGCTAGTTTGGCTCAACGGAGCAAAATTTTACTCATTGAATGAGAAACAACAGTTTGAAGCCGAAAGGCTGGAGCTTTTGAAAAGACTAAAAGAAATAGGTGGAAAATTTGAAGAAAATCAGGTTTCGTCCGACACTTTAGGAGTGGTCGGATGGAGTCTGATCAT
Source organism: Anabarilius grahami (assembly GCA_003731715.1). Taxonomy (NCBI): domain Eukaryota; kingdom Metazoa; phylum Chordata; class Actinopteri; order Cypriniformes; family Xenocyprididae; genus Anabarilius; species Anabarilius grahami. The sequence goes on from RJVU01072345.1 coordinate 2,874,113, forward strand.
TTCACTGATTGCAGTTGTTCTGGCTACTGAAAGGAAGGTCAAAATGTTAATTTTTCAGGCAACTTTAGCTGGACTTGTGACGTTTATGGCATCCATCAGAAATGCTTTGGGTCCACATGTTGCTTTTGCGCTAAATTTGGCTCTGTGCTCCACAGTCGCAGCTGTCTTTATTAAGGATCTACCAATGCGCAAGTTAAAAAACATGGGAAAAATCCGAACAGAGTTTTTATTTACAGTGGGTTTAGGAGTGAGCCTTGGATCAATCGCCAGCATAAGAACTTTCTCTGATGTTTTCGTAGCATGCTTTGCTGCTTTAGGAGTCACAATCGGCGCTTTTGCATATTTAAAGTTATTATTTGAGCTGAAAAAAATGAACATCAGACAGTTATTCCTGTTATTCATGTTCTGTGCAGTTGGTGCAGAACTCACCATGTTGTGTGTGATTGTGATCACCGCTCTGTTTGGAGTGACGCTCACTATAATTCTGATAATAATCATGAGTGTAATTGCATTTAACAGTTTAGATACAAGAATACAGAATGATGTAATTGAGTTACTTCCACCTTTAGTGTATTTTCCATGTGTTTGTGTGTTTATTGGTTCAGCTGTTCTGATGTTAGAGATGTTGTTGAGTTTTCTTATAGTATGTATAGAATACCTGCTGGGTTCATACTTGTTTTATCCAGCATTACTGTTGGGCATTTTAAAGCTGAAGGGAAATCCCAACGTGATCTGATGAGAATACGCGTGTATTTTTACGTTAAGTGTGGTTCTACCACACGTACATTTACTTACGTTTTCATACACACAAAAACGTACTACATTGACGTATTTATAGCACTCAAACGTAAAAAAAAAAACGTAAATCATCTTACGTAAAGTGTGAATGTATATGAATTCCCATGTATTAATATTAAAATCGTGGCTTTAATTATTTAAATCTGTTGTATTCAATTGACGTATCAATATATTTACTTTTAGTTTACATTTACGCATTTGGCAGACGCTTTTATCCAAAGCGACTTACATTGCATTATACCATACATTTGTATCTTGAGTATGTGCAATCCCTGGGATCGAACCCATGACCTTGGCATTGCTAGTGCCATGCTCTAACCACTGAGCTACAGGAAAGCTTTTTAGTTAAATTTATTGAAAGCAGTTTACTCATCTACTTAATATGAAATATCATTTCTGTTCGAGCTGCAAACTTGTTTCCGCGGATTACATAATGTTAAACGAGACTACACTTTTGAAACTGTAATTGTTTACCATTTTGTAATATTTAGTTTGTTTGCTGTGCGATTTTCTGCAATGCAGTGACTGACAAATACAACCTTAAGATACACCAAAAGCACAACATAAATTCACAAATCACGTCCATTATAAATGTGTGCTGTACTCCATATATTTGGAATCCATATGTTTGTATGGAACAGATCCAAATTCAGCCCTAAAATCAAAATCAAAATCAGTCTTCATCTTCATTCCCAGCAGCAACCGTCACAGTCAAAGTTCACGCTCGTTATGATTCAAATTTGAAAGTAGCGCCACCCTCGAGAAGCTTTACGACATGGTTTACGGTACTGATATCGAACGCTCATTGGTTCTCACCTGCTTCGTCACAGATTGCAACATGCCGTGTTTCAGTGGATTGACATTTGAAATGAGTGCGCACCTTCACACTGATTTAAATCAACTCTGATCAGAGTACATATGGTCCCTCTCTATATAGTGTTAAAGTAACACTGAAGCAGAGTTAAAGTTAATGAGATAATTAAGTGATTAATTTATGATTGAGCATTAGTGATGAACACCTGCTGTTAACAAGCACAATCACTGAAGAGAAACACAAGAACTACAACTGACTTCAGTCACAGCCTTAGATGAAATCAACTGAAGATAAAATACATTAAATCTCTCAAGATCTGATTAAACAACTCCACAAACAGCATATTATCTCATTAACTTTAACTCTGCTTCAGTGTTATTTTAACTCTATTTAGAGAGGGACCAAATGTTATCTGAGCAGAGCTGATTTAACTCTGGAGATTTTGCTGTGCAGGGAGAGACAAGATTCATAATTTCACGGATTAATAAATTAAATTCTGCTCTGTACCCTTTAAAAAACTATTACCGCCAGAGAGGACTGCGACTGGAACTCATCATCATTTGAACTACTTTTGGTTCCACTTTTGACATTTTCGCAAAAAATAAATGATTGTGATTACGCTTGTTTGTCTGTTATTCTTTTATTTTTAACAGTATGCAGTTTTAAGAAATGGTTATGGGTAGGTTTAGGGTTTGGTGTAGGATTAGTGTCTCAAAATATCGTTTTAATGTTATATTTTTACTAAAATTGTCATTTTCCTACACATTTCTGTCAATTATGTTTTATTCTTTTAACATTCTGTATAAAATGGGTAGGTTTAGGTTCGGGGTGGGGTTTGGGGATCTTACATTTATCTAAAAAATTGTAAAAAGGGAAAATATACATATATTTTTATGACATGAAAGATTCGTAAATATTTTACGTTTTATTCGCTGTAAAAACGTAAGTATTTTTACGTTTTGGTGCCATAATTACGTCAGTATTGTCCATTTTAGCAACTTTCAAAATGTACAAAAATGTACGTTTTGTGTCTTTTAAAGTTAATAACTACGTATTAACAATAAGACCAGGCTGGATGGAGAGACTCAGAAAGAAGTTACAACTTTTAGAATGAAACTGGACGTTTCTGAATGGTTAGTGGATAAATTTATGTAGTTGCTGTGGAGTTGATTCAACTCATCCACTAGCATGTGTCGTCATGTTCATCTTTTGTGTTGAATTGACCCTCGTTTGTGAAGCAGTCCGGCGTAAAATGACGGCATGTCAACAACACTCTACTACAACAACTCTTCCTCTTCTCTAAAGCAGCCCAACATGGCCCCGCCCCCTTTGTTTTGTGTTCCCGGGGGCGGGGTTTATGTAAATTTTAGGGTTAGTGATGTCACAAACCTGAGAAGAAGCTCGTTTTAGTCCTTAAAGGGTTAGTTCACCCAAAAATGAAATTTCTGTCATTAATTACTCACCCTAATGCCGTTCCAAACCCGTAAGACCTTCATTAATCTTCAGAACACAAATTAAGATATTTTTGATGAAATCTGAGAGGTTATTTATCTCCTATATAAAGCAACGAAATGACCACATTCAAGGTCCAGAAAGGTATTAAAGACATCGTTAAAATAGTCCACCTGACTACAATGGTTCAACCTTAATGTTATGAAGCGACAAGAATACTTTTTGTGAACAAAAACTAAACAAAAATAACGACTTTATTCAACAATTTTTCCTCTTCCCTGTCAGTCTCCTATGCAGTTGGCGCAGTGAACGCAGTGTCCCGTGTTTTACGCCGGCTCACTGCGGCAACTGTGTACGAGACTGACAGATGAACGAAGGTCTTGCAGGTTTGAAACAACATGAGGGTGAGTAATTAATAACAGAAATTTCATTTTTGAGTGAACTAACCTATTAAATAGAGAATTCTTTAAAAGAAAATATCTCTTTGCATTGAACTTTGAGCGTCGTAACTTTGCAAATGTTACACACTAACTAAAGTTAAAAAAGTGAAATCATAATCAACTACTACTTTAATATTTAGTATTTTACTATATTTCATGAATATACATTATATTTGGCATTTCTTTGTAACTTTAATAAGACAAAAGAATTCCTCCTCCTTTTCTCTCTGGTCAGTTGTTGTGTTTGATGGTTATAGAGGGGATTTTATGGTGCTTGTCTCTACTGTTCAAAAGTTTGGGGTCAGTATGGTTTTTTAAAAATATTTTTATTCAGCAAGACCACATTAAATTGATTAAAAGTGACAGTAAAGACATTTATAATGTTACAAAATATTTCAATTTCAAATATATGCAGTTCTTTTGAACTTTCTATTCATCAAAGAATCCGGAAAAATAAATTATATCAAGGTTTTCACAAAAATATCTTTAAATCATCATATTAGAAGGATTTCTGAAGGATCATGTGACACAGACTGGAGTAATGATGCTGAAAATTCAGCTTTGATCACAGGAATAAATTACATTTTACCATATATTCACATAGAAAACAGCTATTTTAAATTGTAATAAGTGAAATTAATTTTTACTGTATTTTTGATCAAATAAATGTAGCCTCGGTGAGCAGAAGAGACTTCTTTCAGAAACTAATATTACTAACCCCAAACATTTGAACGGCAGTCTAGTTTAAAGAATCCGGAAAAATAAATTATATCAAGGTTTTCACAAAAATAAAATGGGTAGGTTTAGGTTCGGGGTGGGGTTTGGGGATCTTACATTTATCTAAAAAATTATAAAAAGGGAAAATATACATATATTTTTATGACATGAAAGATTCGTAAATATTTTACGTTTTATTCGCTGTAAAAACGTAAGTATTTTTACATTTTGGTGCCATAATTACGTCAGTATTGTACATTTTAGCACCTTTCAAAACTTACAAATCTTTAAATCATCATATTAGAAGGATTTCTGAAGGATCATGTGACAGACTGGAGTAATGATGCTGAAAATTCAGCTTTGATCACAGGAATAAATTACATTTTACCATATATTCACATAGAAAACAGCTATTTTAAATTGTAATAAGTGAAATATTTTATTGTATTTCATTTAATTAATTTTTACTGTATTTTTGATCAAATAAATGTAGCCTCGGTGAGCAGAAGAGACTTCTTTCAGAAACTAATATTACTAACCCCAAACATTTGAACGGCAGTCTAGTTTAAAGATACAGTTAAAACCATAGTTTTTTTTCCGAAGGGAAAATTTCATAGTTGACGTAGAAGAAAGTCTTGTTTATGAACTCATAGTGATCTTTTGTGGTTAAAAAAAAAAAAGTCTAAAGTGTTTAGCTGGTCTCCCTGCCTGGTAATTCTGATGAAGCGAGTCTGTTTTGTTGTTTTAGAGAGGTTTAAGGCACTTCAGACCAGCAAAGCACTTTAGTCTGGTTTAATCTGTTTTTCTCAAGAGTTCAATTAACCTTGTCCAAATAGGAAGTTGGAAAATGTTGCACAATCATCTTTTACGACCTGTTTGCTCTGTACACGTGCTTGTGTTTTGACACAGATCTCTGAGCTAAACGCTAAATATAAGCTGTGATTTACGGAGGACATGTAAGATTTATGGCTTTTATAAAACACTCATACGCAGCAGCTCCCGAGAGACACGTAAAACAGACGACTGGCCTCCCCACTTCTTCTCACATACAGGGGCCGTTTCCTGTAGAGACGCTGAGGTCGAGAGGTCGCTTTGAAAGAAAGCAAAAACTGTCAAACCACAATATTATCGAGGAAGTAGAGACGGTGCAAAAATCAATGTTCAGAGGTGAGCTACAAAGTATTTTCACCCTGTGAACCGAGAAGAACATTAAGATTATTTATTCCTTTGTCTCGAGTGCTTCAGGCGTTTTTAATATTGGAGATTTAAGATATTAGAGACGTTTATAATGACTCATTAAAGTAACATTCAGGGCCCAGAGCAACAGTGCAGCAAAACAGATTGGAGTTATAAAGCTAAGTACATAAAGTTGTGAAAACAAATGTCTCGTTTCATGTTCTTGTTCTTATTATTATTTTATATGGAATACAAATACAGTGAATTTTGAGGTATATTTGATGAAACTGCTGTTTTTTGGAAGTACCTTAGAGCAAAATTCCCATATGAATATGGAAATCATAATAACTTTTCTTAAAGGATTAGTTCACTTTCAAATTAAAGGGGTGGTTACATGCGATTTCACTTTTTTAACTTTAGTTAGTGTGTAATGTTGCTGCTTGAGCATAAACAGTATCTGCAAAGTTACAGCGCTGAAAGTTCAATGCAAACGGAGATATCTATCGTCTTTTAAAGTTATGGCAGTTTAATGCCTACAAAAACAGCTGGTTTGGACTACAACGAGCTTCTTCCCGGGTTGGTGACATCATAAACCCTTGCTATTAACATAAACACGCCCCCGGGAACACGCAACAAAGTGGGCGAGGCCATGTGGCACAGTATAATGGAAGCGGAAGAGTTGTTTACACCGAACGCGAGCGACGTGACGCGTCAAAAGATAATATAACCCATTATAATCTGTGATATTTTCTACACTGGATGCGGCGCTGAAGAAGCTTCCAGAATCGACACGAGTTCAATGCTGGATGGCTATTACTGAAAGATGAAGCAGTTCCCACTTTAAAAGCAGAAGCTGCTGTTTATTGGCTTCAAACTGTAAGTACATTTATTGTTTGTACATGTCTTTTAAACGTAATGTTATAGTTCTGTTGCTATTTTGAATGCATCTAGGACATATACAAAGAGCAACTCGTTTTTGCTGGCCAGTTAGCTAAATTCTAGTGCAACAAACAGCAACAAACTTCCATGTTCATAGACAAACAGTTGTTCATGCTATAAATTAAACGCTACCTTTACAAAAATGCTACAACTCAGTCATGTATTCGGCTACAGTAAAGCTTTAATCAGGATAAAACTGTATATTGAAAGCTAACAAACAGCAGTGACAGCATATCTAAACACTTTGACACAAATACTGAATGAAATACCATTCATAAACGTCCTTTAAAAGCCGCGATTGGAGAGGTTCTGCCTGACCCTCTTCATCTGGGTCTGATTTGGCTCAATTTGATACAGCAATATAGGTGCTATTATTTACTTTCCACCTAAGCACGTAATAACGGATGGTAAGGGGCGTGGCGTTTCCGGACGCTTCAGCGAATCACTATACACTGGGCCAGCTACCAACCTGCTGACCAATCTGAGCACATTGCGTATGTCGGAGGGAGTGGTATCTTAGAAGCAGGAAATCAAACGAGCCGTTCATATGACAGTGGAAACAGAGGTGTAGAATAAAGGTAAAATATATGAAAAATACTCACCCCCATGTCATCCAAGATGTTCATGTCTTTCTTTCTTCAGTCGAAAAGAAATGAAGGTTTTTGATGAAAACATTCCAGGATTTTTCTCCTTATAGTGGACTTCAATGGGCACCAAACGGTTGAAGGTCAAAATTACAGTTTCAGTGCAGCTTCAAAGCGTTCTACATGATCCCAGACGAGAAATAAGGGTCTTATCTAGAGAAACCATCACTCATTTTCTAAAAAAATAAATAAAAAATTAAATAAATTTTAACCATAAATGCTCATCTTGAACGAGCTCTCTTCTTCTTCTTCTCTATTTGTATTCTAGGAGTGTAGACCCTGCTAAGTGTATTACTGCCCTCCACAGGTCAAAGTTTGAACTAATTGTTATATACTTGCACTAGCATATTGTATATGACAATTTAGTTCAAACTTTGACCTGTGGAGGGCAGTAATACACTTAGCAGTGTCTACACTGCCAGATTTCAAATAGAGAAGAAGAAGAAGAGAGCTAGTTCAAGATGAGCATTTATAGTTAAAATGTATAAAATTTTAATTTTTTTTTTAGAAAATGGCCGATGGTTTTTCTATAGATAAGACCCTTATTTCTCGTCTGGGATCATGTAGAACGCTTTGAAGCTGCACTGAAAATTTTGACCTTCAACCGTTTGGAGTCCAGTGAAGTCCACTATAAGGAGAAAAATCCTGGAATGTTTTCATCAAAAATCTTCGAATGAAGAAAGAAAGACATGAACATCTTGGATGACATGGGGGTGAGTAAATTATCAGGAAATTTTAATTTGAAAGTGAACTAACCCTTTAAGAATGTTTTGCTGACATTCCTGTTAAATTATGAAAATGTTATTTCTGAATGTTCTCTGAACGTCCAGTTTCAAAAAAACAATTTTTTCTTGATTATACGACCATTAAAATGGCTATATGTAGAATTGAGAAACCCCTTGTTGTGAGCGACACCGGTGGCCGTTAAGTGAACTGCAGCCAGAAACATATTGCTCATGCTCACACTCATAACGCACAAGAAACTGAACGCGATTCGTTGCCCTGATATACTCATGGCAAAGTTCTTTTTCATTATTTGCCTAGAAGTTGGAAATACTTTTGTTAACGAACATCCCGACGCTGTCCACGCTGCTGAGAGCAACGTTTAGATGAATATGTGCTGCGCGCTTTCCTGTCAATAACAAAATAAACACAACAAAATTGAGAAAACAGCAGTTCAGAAAGCATCTGATCATAGAGATGTGGATATGTTTGCACCAGCTCTGCGATTCACCGGCATCATGTTGACAGATGATGAGGTAATTAAAATTACACTGTTATGATAGTTTGATTATAAAGTATATTTTAGACTGTAGACTATATAGATCTGGCTGTGTGAGACTACAGTTTGAATTCATCCCTTTTCATTGCATGACACATTGACATTACGGTAAAGAATGGCTCTTTGGGTTTTATCCTGAACATTGTATAAGCATTCATTTCATGTGTCATTGAATGGAGGAGAGGCTCTCGTTAACATCACATCCTTTTGATTTTCCCTGCAAAAACGTCCTCAGTCCTTCACATAACAATCAGTCTACAGGATTTCATAGGAAGTTTCATTATAAGCTGTTCACACACTGGCAACAGAGTGATTAATACATGAAAATTCTTACATAACGGCCCTTTAAGAAAACATTCCATTTTATTATTTTGCAAAGATTGTGGGAATGTTACTTTTAATGTTCTAAAAACATTCTTAAAAAAAATAGTAACATTTTAAAAACATGTTCCATGAACAATGTTTTTTTGCTAGAACATTATCAATGACCAGATAACTTCAAGCGTGAATGTTAGCCAAAGTTTTGAGAAGTTTAGTAAGAATTGGATTTTTTTTTTTTGTAAAGAACAGCTACAACAAAACTTTTTTCCCCCAGAAACAAGATTTCCCACATTTACAGAAACTTCTGATCTGATTTTCTTGATCTGATCTTGATTTGCAGACTCCATTTTCAACCGTTTAACATCTCAGCGGCTTCTGTGGAAACTTCAGTTCAGCAGTTTTTTCAAGCTGATCCGCAGGTGTTTGATCATCCAGCGTAACTGGGTTTGTCTGTGCTAAGCACTAAACCAGCCTGATCATTAAACACCAACTGTCATAACAGTTGAATATAGCAAATGGGTGTTAGATGTTAGTTTCAACATCATCTTTCTCCATCACTTCATCTCATGTGATTCATGCTGACAGAAATGACTCAGAACCGTTTGCTTGAATCTGAGGAAAATCTCAAAACAGATTAGAGCTGAAGATCTGCGCCTTGTAGCCCCTGCTGGTCAATGTCGTAACTAAACTATCATGCAGGTAAAAAGCTGCTTCTCCATTTAAAAATAACATTCTGATTAAATTTTTTTTTGAGACACTAATTGTGCAAAAATGTGCTTATGTATGGGGAAACAAAACAAAACAAAACAAAAAACAAATGATCATCTTTGTGGAGGTCTTTAAACAGCAGATGTGCAACTTTGCTTACCTATCTGGGTTTCGTTAAAACCTGCTGCGTTCCTTTTGGCAAAGAATTTATTCCACTTCCAGAGCCAGAAGCTTCTGATTATTAAAACAGAAACACGGGATGACCGTGGCTAGAACTCTCACTGACAGACTCCAGCATTACGGATAAATCAAATAAACTTCAGGATTAGCTTAATTCCATAAAGACAAATGCGTCTAGAAATACAGTCAGACATTTAGCGAGTATTAATGGAGATAAAAAGCTTTCTGAAGTATGTCTTTTAAAAGAAGCACATTGCTGCTTAGAACCAAAGTTTAGAATAAAATAGTTTAATTTTGCTTTTTAAGGTCAATAGGGTGAAAAATGTAACTAATAAATATCGTATATTTCTACAGTTGATTGATTACATTAAATATTGCACACATTTTTTTCTATAACAAGTTTTCTTAAATATGTTTAAATATGCAAATTATGCATTATCTAATTAAATATGCACTAATTTGCATAATTTTCCAGAACCAAAATCTGAACATTGGATAAAGCCAGATTCAAAACTCATTTTTTACATTGGGTTTTTACAGAGAGGATTTTTCCTGATTTTAAAGCACATCTGAATGTCTTATTTAGTTTGAGATGTGATATGTGTCTGGATAAAAAAGAATTTGGGAGACCTGGGTCAAATTCCTTCACTCTAAAAAATGCTGGGTTAAAAAAACCCAAGCTGGGTAAAATATGGACAAACCCAGCAGGTTGGGTTAAAAGGCACCTATTATGCCCTCTTTCACATGATGTAATATAAGTCTCTGGTCTGGTCAAGTTTCAGCTTAAAATACCCCACAAATTTGCCCCTATTTGGGGGTGAGCAAAAACACGCCTTTTACTATATTACTATATTGCTGGCTAAAAAAATAAATCCAAAATTGGTTGAAAAAAATGGCTGGGTGAAAACAACCCAATCCCTGGTTTTGTCCATATTTAACCCAGCAGTTTTTAGAGTGATTGAACTTCAGCCTTTTAAAGTGATGTGTGTGATATTTGGAATTCTTCATTATGTGTGTTTCAGTTTATGCCTTTCTTCGAAGTCATAGTTCTGGGAATTACATAACATCTCAAACACTTTAGGATGGGAGGGGGTTCGGAATTCCATCTGTGTGGAATTCATCTAAACAATGCATACGGGAAGCTGCCAGCAGCTCTGGAAAAACACCACTGGGATGGTGTGAATAAGGCCACACAACCACAGCTGGAAATGTGTTAAGCATCTTAGCATGTTTACATATCTGTTCGTCTCTGTTCCGGGGAATAATAATATTCCATGAGCTTACGCTCAACATCAGTCTCCATCTGGAATCCGTCTTTCCCTGCAGCGTCAAGCCTCATATTCAAATTAAGCTAACTGTTGATGTAAGCTTTTATTGGCGTGCCGTAGCTCCTGCAAGTTTACTTTGGGTTTAACAGCGTTATTCACCTTTTCCCACAGGATGCATTATTATTTAAAGAGATGCAATGGATTGTTCTGTTTGATTTTCACAGGATCCTAGAGATGGAGGGACCTGAACCCAGACCGGAAGCTCACAGAGAACATTCTTTATTGAGTATTTGTTGAATAAATTGAATATTTATGCTACATTCTTACTCATGTTCCTGGTCTTATTGTGAATGACTCACCAGTGCACAATATTCCATAATGTTTTAGCAAAAATGTGTGTGATGTGTGCCATCAATCCCTCCCGTGCACCACATCCTAATACTGATGACGCCGCATTGACGTCTCACACGCAGAACGGACACTACAGAGACTACTCAGACGCTTCTCAAATGCCTGCAAAGAATTTGGTCTTACCATCTCAAGGCGGCTGAGATCTTAGGCCAGGACGTCAGTGGAATACAAACATCTGCATTGATGACCACAAATTGCAGGTTGTGGAAGAATTTACCTAGTTAAGATCTACAGTGTGTAACACCTTGTCACTAGATCCAGAGGTAAACAGGCAGATTAGGAAAGCAGCTTCTATCAAGGACAGGCTGTCCAAGAGAGTGAGGGTGAACAAAAAACTCACAGCAGCAATCAAAATGACAGTGTACAGAGCTTGCGTTTTAGAGGTGTGGTTGATTATGATTTCACTTTTTTGACTTTAGTTAGTGTGTAATGTTGCTGTTTGAGCATAAACAACATCTGCAAAGTCACGACGCTCAGGGGCGGTTTCCCGGACAGGGTTTAAATTAAGTCAGGAAAGGCCTTAATCCAGAATAGTTAATCGTGGTTTAGGGGGTAGTCGTGGCCTAATGGATAGAGAGTCGGACTTGTAACCCAAAGGTCATGGGTTCGAGTCTCAGGTCCGGCAGGGATTGTCGGTGAGGGGAGTGAATGTCCAGCGCTCTCCCCACCCTCAATACCACGACTGAGGTGAGACCCTTGAGCAAGGCACCGTACCCCCAACTGCTCCCCGGGCGCCGCAGCAATGGCTGCCCACTGCTCCGGGTGTGTGTTCACTGCTGTGTGTGTGCACTTGGATGGGTTAAATGCAGAGCACAAATTCCGAGTATGGGTCACCATACTTGGCCACATGTCACTTCACTATCACTAAAAATGGCTTTCTGAAACACAGATTAAGTACAGATTACTAAAACCTGGACTATGGAGTCTTGAATTAAAATAAACCAGATTAATTTAAAACCAACTGTGCAAATCTAAATTAGCATGAGAGATGTTGCCTGTAAAATATGGAATGAACCAAGAAAAAGCTTAAAATTGCATGGAAATAAGAAGCAAAACAAGGAAAACAATGGCAGCAAAAAAGACTCCAATATAAAAACTGAACTAAACAAGAGACAGTTCTTTTAAAGCAAGCAAAATACATCAGCTGTGAAAAAAAGAGATGCCTGGAAATCTGTTTGTAAGTAATTCCTTTTAAATAGATGAATTCTCTATATATAATAATCATATGATTATTAATGCTTTTGTTTTGTCTTTACGTAGCAACAAACTAAACGCATCTATTTACACATGTGATCGGTGTTGGTAGTCTAGAGATGATTCTGGTTTGATCCAAAACACTATCATAGTTGTTGTTTTATTATATAAAAAAACAAACAATTCTGTTTAGCAGATCCTCAACCCAAGCACAAGCTCTACACTTCACCGCAACGGTAATCTCCAAAAAACACTAACATAACCGAAGCACGAGCTGTTAAAGCTCCGCCCTCTTCTGGAAAGGGGGCCGGGAGCAGCAGCTCATTCGCATTTAAAGGGACACAAACAAAAACGGCGTGTTTTTGCTCACACCCAAATAGGGGCAAATTTGGCAAGCTATAATAAATGATCTGTGGGGTATTTTGAGATGAGACTTCACAGACACTTCACAGAGACTTATATTACGTCTTGTGAAAGGGGCATTATAGGACCCTTTTAAGCACTCTCTTTTAAGCACTCTCCTTTATGGCAGCAAGAGCTGGACAACCTACATGCACCAGAAGCACCGTCTCAATAGTTTCCAACTGCGGTGTATGCGAAGAAACGAAGGGGTGTGCTGGATGGACCGTGTTCCAAATACAGTCATCTTGAACCAAGCAAAAATATCAAGTACGCATACTCTTATATCCAGCTGTAATGCTTGGCAAGAGAATATACGCAAGGGTTTAGCCATGGCAGAGGAAGACAATGATCTGAAACATCTGAAAAGGAAGGTTACGACAGCACCAACCCATGAAACCAACATCATCAACCTACTGTATGGGTGCGCAAAATGCCACTCACAAATCAGACCGTTTAGCCACAGTCATCGCTGCTCTAAATTATGACTACACCCGGGCGCATCCATTGTCATCTTTGACAGACGGAGCTGAAGAAGATGAGACACTTTCACTATCCAATCAATTCCTCAGAAAATCAAACTATTCAATCTCTCTACATCTCAGCAGAGGATGATTAAACAACTAAAAAAACTGCTTTGCCAGTTTCACTTATTTATTTATTTATAATTATAATTGAAAATAATATATTTTTTAATATAAGTCACCATTTTGGTGAATAGCGTTTCCTTTAGTTATGCTCTTGCCCCTTGACTTCTCAAATTAACTTTTTTTTTACTTTTTTAAAATGGTTTAAAAAAAACATGTTTGTTGTGTTAAAGGAAGTCAGATGCTTGCTACTTATTAGCACCGCTAACATCATAGGGTTGCTTTATTGATGATACCTAAAAACCTCATCACTGATTGATCGGTTTTAGTGTCATGACAATCTGAATATTAAAAAAAGAAAAACATGTTGGACAGAAAATTTCAAACTACCTGATCATTTAGACACACACTGACATAAACAATCAGCGTATGAATCTCAGTAATGGTGACAATCAACAAAAAGCTTCATGCTGCAGTGCATCCAGAGTGCACCAATCAAATCTCATTAATGGCTCCCAGCATGCATTGCGCCATGAATTTTAGTAATGTTGTCATCTGTACAAAGAAAAACTTTTCCTTTTTTAGTACATCGTTTTCGTGTAAACATACCTTTAGTAGTTTTTCTCTTGCTGCTGAAATTGTGTTGAATCATGAAGCATGTCACCACTGTTGAGATTAATGTTTCTACATAAGAGGGTCTATTGTTGGAAAGATGTTTGAGAAGCCTTGCAGTGATCAACCTGAAGATTTCACCTGCACACGCACTGAAGCTAAGCAGGGTTGAGCCCAGTCTCTGTTTGAGTGGGAGACTGGGTAGCTGTGGGAAGGGGTGTTAGAGAGGCTAGCAAGTCTGATCAACCTATAGACTTAGTTGGACCTAATGCCCCAGTGCAGTCACAATAAGCTGTACTGTATAAAGGGAGTAACCCTGGTGGAAAATAGCTCCTACAGCACATCACATACTGCCCAATGCCCTAGTACAGTCACCATAAACTGTACTGAATAAAGGGTTCAAATAAACCTCAGATAATTTTTGCAGGAACAAAAATAATGAAAGTTAGGGAAATTAGGTTTTTGGGTGTGTTATTGGATGAAGGGTTGACTTGGAAACCACATATATTATACATACAAAAAAAGATATCCAAGAGTATTTTTGTATTAAATAAGGTAAAATATGTGTTAGATTATAAGGCATTGAGAACTTTGTATTGTGCACTGGTGTTGCCCTACATCAGCTACTGTGTGGAGGTGTGGGGAAACACATATCAAAGCAATACAGAGTCACTCTTTCTATTACAAAAGAGAGTTATACGAATTATATTTAAAACAGATTATAGAGAGCACACAAATGCCTTATTTTTTGGCTCTAAATTGTTANGATTTAGTTAGTTAGTTTCACATCACAAATGATATAGTACTTTATACTTTAAATTTACATGGAAGCACTCTATTTTTTCATTACTATTTTAATGTTTTTGTAAAAAGTCTCATACGCTCATCAAGCCTGCATTTATTTGATCAAAAATACAGAAAAACAGTAATATTGTGAAATATTATTACAATTTCAAATAATGGTTTTCTATTTTAACATACTTTAAAATATTATTTCTGTGATGCAAAGCCATTTTCTGTAATCAGCCATTACTCCAGTCTTCAGTGTCACATGATCTTTCCGAAATCATTCCAATATAAATAAAAATACCACAGAAAGATTTCAATACACACCATGATTTAATTGTCTGTAACTTGTGCAGTCTGAACTGCTCCAAGCGGGACTCAAACCCGGGTCGCTGGCATGGGAGGCGGGCCCACTAACAAGAACACCACAGACTCTTGTTAAGGAACAAAGCCAACCGTCAGTAAAACCTCGTTAGGGAACAAAACCAAGTGACCTTTAAATCTCGTAATGGAAAAAAAACAGCTGTTATTGAAATCTCATAGAGGAACGAAACCGACCTTCATTGAGATCTCACACTTGAAACCAATCCGACCTTCATTGAGATCTCGTAAATGAACCAAACTGACCATCATAGAAATCTTGTAACGGAACAAAACCAACTGTCATTGAAAACTTGTTAAGGAACAAAGCTGACTGTCATTAAAACCTCATTAAGGAAATCTCATAGAGGAACAAAACCAATCGTCAATGGGTGAAATCTCACAACCGAAATCTCACGTCAGTGAAATCTCACAACCGAATAAAACCATCCGTCATTGAAATCTCATAATGGAACAAAACTAACTGTCATTAAAATCTTGTAAAAGAACAAAACATACTGTATTGAGATCTCGTAACTGAACAAAACTGACTGACAATAATGAAAACTGTTTGTCACTGAAATCTCGTAAAGTAAAAAAACTAACCGTCATTGAAATCTCGTAACGAAACAAAACCAACTGTCTTTGAAATCTCATAAAAGAACAAAGAAAGAAAACTGACCCTCTTTGAAATCTCGTAACAAAACAAAACCAACTGTCTTTGAAATCTCATAACAGAATAAAACCGACTGACACTGAAAACCAACCATCATTGAGATCTCGTAATGGAACAACTGACCATTACTGAAATTTCGCAAAAGAACAAAACCGACCATCACTGGAATCTCGTAACAAAACCGACCATCATAGAAATCTCATAACCCAGCAAAACCGACCATCATTGAAATCTTGTAACCATTACTGAAATATCGTAAAGAAACGAAACTGACCATCATTGAAATCTCGTAACCCAGCAAAACCGACCGTCATTGAAATCTCGTAACGGAACAAAATCGACCATCATTGAAATCTCATAATGGAACAAAAACAACTATCATTAAAATTTCATGAAAGAACAAAACATAACTGAACAACTGAAAGTGTGACTGACTGACAATGAAAACCGACCATCATTTAAATCTCGTAATGGTACAAAACAGACCACCTTTGAAATCTCACAAAGGAACAAAATCAACCGTAATGAAACAAAATCGACCATTGTTGAATTCTTGTAACTGAACAAAACATTGAAATTTCGTAATTAAAAAAAACTGACAGTTTGATTTGTTTCAAATTCAACCTTCATTGAAATTTCATAACAGAATAAAACTAACCATCATTGAGATCTCTAAAAGGAACAAAACCGACCGTCAATGAAATCTCACAGTTGAATAGAACCAAACGTCATTAAGATCTTATAACAAAACAAAACCTCATAAAGAAACAAAACTGTCTGTCATTGAGATCTACTAAAGTGACAAAACCAACTATCACTGAAATTTCGTAAAGAAACAATACCGACAGTCTTTGAAATCTCGTAAAGGAACAAAGGAACAAAACCTGCCATAATTGAGATCTCGCAAAGAAATAAAATCAACCATCATTGAACTCTCGTAACGAAACAAAACTGACCGTCTTTGAAATCTTGTAACCAAATTAAACTGACTGTCGTAGTGGAACAAAACAGGCTGTCAGTGAAATTTTGTAAAGAAACAAAAGCAACCATCATTGAAATCTCGTAACAGAACAAATTCGACCATCACTAAAATCTCATAAAGGAACTAACTGACCATCATTGAAATCTCATAACCAAACAAAACTGACTGTCTTTGAAATCTCAGAGCAAAATGAAACCGACCGTCACTGAAAATGAAACAAAACCGATCAGATGACAAAAAAAAAACACACAAAACAAAATGTGAAGACGACACACAAAGACATCAAGAATCAAAACATGAATCTTAACAATGGTGACAATCAAAAGTGTCATGCCGCAATGCATGCTGGGAACAATAGTAGAAATCTCCCAGCATGCATCACAGCGTGAATAAATTATGCAGCTGAATTCCTATTATTAGTCCTATTGTTTTTTTTTATTCTAACTATTTGCGTTTATTTTTTGCTGTGGTTTCTGTTCTGTCTTTTAGTAGCTTTTTGTGATGTCCAGAGTTGATCTGATTGTCTGAATATTTTGTTGTCACCATTGTTGAGATTCATATGCTGATTACTCAAATCTGTGTTTGTCATTGCAGGACTTTGTTTTCTGCATTTTTTTTTCTAATCTTTTTATTGATTTTTACAATATGGTATGATCTCATGTTATAATAAAAAGAGGTTTGCAATTTAAATTTATTAATAAACAACACAAGCAGAGAGTACAGGTGTTGTGCACCTGCCTATACATTTACCGATACATTTATTTAAGCAACTAATTGCTCTGTTTATTTTGTTATTTAAAGTGCGGTCACATTAGCGAAATTTCAGCGAAACTGTGCGAAAAAATGTCCATTGTGTAACAATAAATTAAGCCCAGCTCACTCATAAGACTCTTTCAAATGAAGCAGCTTTCTGTTGGTCAATGCGGTGAATTCATGAACTTGAATATGAGTGGAATCTGATTCTGAACTTTTTTGCCATCATGCGAAACTTCAGATCATGTGGATTTCTAATGGAATGACTAAATTTCGCCGAGCAACAGTAAATGTGAGCGCACCTTTAGTCAACAATGTAACTGTCATAACATGTATTGTTGTACATTAACATGTGTTGGGCAAATTAATTGAATTAGCAATATCTCAGCTTGACACTGGTGTTTATTTGTGAAATTGAACCGCATGTCTCTCTCGGTTTTGACTCGGCGGCAGCTGGTCGTGATTTATTTGACCTCTTGACAAGTTTTTCCTCAACAGGCTTTTGCTTGTTCACAGTCTGATCTAGTGTTTATATTTATTTTGGGCTTTAGTTCTAGCCCCTCAGCAGAAGTACAGTGGGAAATCATAGCTTTGGGCTTACACAGCGATTCAAACACGAGCTGTGCACAAGCCGTTGTATTTACGATTATATTAGTTGTAGTTAAATCTATCTACTAAAGTCGAATGCTAACAGCTTAACTGAGATGTTCTCTGGCAGAAAACAATATGGTTCATATAAATTTTATTTGTAGGCCTAAAATAAATGACTGTACTTTACCTACAGAACTTAAAAGTATGAGTTGCTTGTAATAAGAAACAGTTTTTGTTAGTTTGAACAGTATTGGATGGGAATAACATTCCTTTGGGTTTTCCATCCATGCAGGATAACCGCGTCCTGCTAATTGTCTCCTCATGTGAAGTCTTTGAGAACATCATGCAGAGGTGGATTACTCTGCAAAACCCTGTTTTAACGTATCATTGCCCTCTAAATTTCCTTCAAATGTTCACACACATGGCTGAAGCCCGAGCTCTCGTGCAGCTTTATACGGCAGCTTAATTCTTCCAATCTCTCCCTCCGAAATTCTTTCCCGGTTCCTGCACAAATCAAAGCACCTTACGGTCATTCCTCTGAATGACATGGGCTGTAATTCTGTTTAATGGTTCAGAGAACTTGATGCAACCTTTCATCAGTTTAAGGCACCCACACACTACAAGATAATCAGCCCATTTTGGGCCCATTTCATCCCTTCCGAAAACTAGCCCAGTCACGTTAAAAATCATGTTCACTAAAAACAACCTGCGGCAACAGTGTAAAAGTTGTCCAATTCCATGGGAATTGACCTCTGACTTCGCAATACTGACCCCGAGGACAAACGCACACCCACTCTGTAGATTTGTCATGTGGAACAAAACAATACCCAATCAGGAATTGAGCTGACATGTGACATTGGTGACGAACTCACCTCCAGCTCACGCTGTATCATGTAAAGTCAACGTTCACATCGTCACTACTTCATCCAAACCTTAGCTCTTTTTTTTCAAACGCTATTTCCATTATCGCCATT
Organism: Anabarilius grahami; assembly: GCA_003731715.1. Classification (NCBI taxonomy): domain Eukaryota; kingdom Metazoa; phylum Chordata; class Actinopteri; order Cypriniformes; family Xenocyprididae; genus Anabarilius; species Anabarilius grahami. Next base: position 2,893,177 of record RJVU01072345.1, read on the forward strand.
CCTTCTTGCCTGTTGCCTGCCATGTTTGTTTACTCTAAAGTCACGTTTGCGAGATTTCCTGTGTTCTGACAACTATATCTATTGATGTTTAAGTTAATCAGCTAACCTAGCTAGTTCTTTTTATTGTTGGCATTTTATTTTATTATTTAAATATCTAAATGTAAGTGAAAACTTTTATATTCCAATCTGCAAATGCGATAGACATCGGTTATGCTCATCTTTGCACATATGAAAGACCTGAACTTGAAGCGATGAATCCTGTTTTACTGAATACATATGTTTCTTACGCATGACCACAATTAGGATATAAACGTTCCAATAAAAAGCAAAACATGACGTGCAGTTTGCATATTTCAATTATTAAAATATAGGGGTGTAACGGTACATGTATTCATCCCGAACCATTTCAGTATGGACATCGCGGTTTTGGAGCATACAGTCAGACGACGAATACAGTAAGAAGATCCACTCCAATCCAGAAGGGGGCGGTGTGGTAATGCAATGCTGTTTGCTAACCGCCACAACAGGACAAAGAGCAGAAGAAGAGACGATCTATGGACCAACCCAAAACAAGAGTTCAGATGGCACACATGATCTTGCTAGTATATATGCCGAGTATCGATTAATTTTTGTGATTCGCTCCACAAACTTTGCGGAAAGAAAACAGGAACAGAAGAATGCGACATCATGTTTGTTTTCTTAATTTTACAAAAGCACAATGTTTTGTTCTTATTCCGAGTGTACACAAATAAAAATACAGTTTTTTTTAACAGTATTATTTACAGTTTTTAATGATGTATTACTCTTATCTGTATGACCATAAAAGACAGAGTAAGTTTTTTCGCTTCTCTTTTCCCCTTCTCGCTCATCCATGTTTTGTTTTGGGGCATAAAAAGTATTCTCGTCGCTTCATAACATTAAGGTTGAACCACTGTAGTCAACCAGACTATTTTAACAATGTCTTTACTACCTTTCTGGACCTTGAATGTGGTACTTAAGTTGCTTTCTATGGGGGATCAGAAACCTCTCGGATTTCATCAAAAATATCTTAAGATGATCCGAAGATGAACAAAGGTCTTACGGGTGTGGAACGACATGAGGGTGAGTAATTAATGACAGAATTTTCATTTTTGGGTGAACTAACTCTTTATCACACACTCGTATCGAACCGTGACCCCAAAACTGAGGTACGTAACGAAACGTGACTTTATCTGGAATAACATGCAATGATGAAATGATGCATAAATGTGCGTTAAGGAAATTCTGATTTCGCATCGACTCTGAAAATCATGCATTATAGAAAATGAGATTCATGTTTCATTACTGTGATTGACAGGGCAGAACTTTTATGTAAACACATTTGATGTTTTATTTTCCTATCTGAGCCCAAACAGAAGCTCCTCTGACAGAATGCTTTCTCTGAATGTCAGTCTGGAGGATCAGCCCTGCGGGCCTCATGAGATGCTAAACTAGGTTGGCGGCAATGCTTGATCAACCAAACAAATGTCTAATTTCAGCGCAGCAGTGATGCTCTCTGAGATTATGTGCACTTCAGATTTGCTGTTTTTGGGGAAACTAAAACCGCTCTGGAGAGCTCGTGCCTGGAACAAACATTTTTTGTTTGATTGTTGCATTAATTACCATCAAAGAGAAATATGCAGTTTCATGTGATTGTCATATACTGTATCTTTTGCAATTTCTTCATGCAAAATATAACTCATCTTGGGTTGAGCTATAACTTAAAACATGTTCCTGACAGGCTTCATTAGATTGACCCGAACTTTTCATTCCTTGGTAAACTAATGCTTTATTTTGCACAGTGGGCATGACGTTGGACATTGAAACTATGTAATAAGTCAAATCCCTCTGTGTCCACTGAGGACGTGTTTCTCCAAGGAGGTTTGGGCAGATCCAGATGCTTCTTTGAAGTTCAGACGCAGTGAATGGCTCCATGGGACACTGTCGGTTCCCAGTCAGTTTTACACGTTTTTGCCTTTTTCCATCTGTTGATCATATTTTCATCCATCTGCGTGTCTTGCTCATGTGACGGCTCCTCTTTTATGTTCCTTTCCATGTGGAAATGGTGAAAATGTCTCCCCGGTGTTTGGCAACCATGCGAGGGAGACGTCAGGTCATATTAATGATATTTTGTAAATATAAACACCATTGCACCTTAACAACAGCTTAGTAATGGCACAACATGGTGTGTTGGTTTTTTCACTGTCAGTTAACTCGTGTATGTCAATCTCATTCTGTCTGGCATTAGCCATCTGCTCCGGGTTTATTTTGGTGATCAGAGAGCAGAACGTTTCATTCACCTGCTTGTTCAGAACATCTTCACCTGCCCTCATCCTATTAGTGCTAAATGCTCAACCATTAGCACTATGTCACGGAAACAAATTGCAAACAATCTCATATGAAATGCCTGCTGGGTGTCCAGGGACGTCAAGCTCTGGTGCTTGATGAGTTTTTCATATGCACTAGTGTGTTTTAGACACACATTGAGGTTAGGTGGGTTTATGAGAGCAATAGGTTTGCGATACTTTATGGAAACAGTAAGTAAATTACATTAAAGCTTTTTTCGCTGGATATTGGAAATGAATAATTTAGTGAATTTGATTTTATTATTATATTGTTTATTTCATTATTTTATTTTACTATTATTTATACTTTAGTTTGAATGTGTTTATTTTTTGTTTAATATTTATTAATATTTTGATTTGGTTATTTTAAGGAACTTGATGGATGCAAACAAAAAATCTGATTATTCATAATTTCTGTCATGAAAACTCTTGGAGTGTTTGGCATGGTAATGGATGAGACAATATTGATATGTTTGGTCTTGGCGGAATAGATCTGCTACGCTGCTGCTGTTATTGCCGCTGCTGTTGGTTATTGCCACTGCTGTTGGTCATTGCCGCTGCTGTTATTGCTGCTGCTGTTGGTTATTTCTGCTGCTGTTGGTTATTGGTGTCTTGGTCGAATAGATCTGCTACACTGCTGCTGTTATTGCTGCTGCTGTTGGTCATTGCTGCTGCTGTTATTGCTGCTGCTGTTGGTCATTGCTACTGCTGTTATTGCTGCTGCTGTTGGTCATTGCTGCTGCTGCTGCTGTTGGTTATTGCTGCTGCTGTTGGTTATTGCTGCTGCTGTTGGTCATTGCCGCTGCTGTTATTGCTGCTGCTGTTGGTCATTGCTGCTGCTGCTGCTGCTGTTGGTTATTGCTGCTGTTGGTCATTGCCGCTGCTGTTATTGCTGCTGCTGTTGGTTATTTCTGCTGCTGTTGGTTATTGGTGTCTTGGTCGAATAGATCTGCTACACTGCTGCTGTTGGTTATTGCTGCTGCTGTTATTTCTGCTGCTGCTGTTATTGCTGCTGCTGTTGGTTATTGCTGCTGCTGTTATTGCTGCTGCTGTTGGTTATTGCCGCTGTGGTTATTGCTGCTGCTGTTATTTCTGCTGCTGTTGGTTATTGCTGCTGCTGCTGGTTATTGCTGGTAATGCTGTTGGTTATTGCTGCTGCTGTTGGTTATTGCTGCTGCTGCTGCTGCTACTGCTGCTGTTGGTTATTGCTGCTGCTGCTGTTGTTTATTGTTACTGTTGGTTATTGCTGCTGCTCTTGGTTATTGGTGTCTTGGTGGAATAGTTCTGCTATGCTGCTGCTGCTGTTGGTTATTGTTACTGTTGGTTATTGCTGCTGCTGTTATTGCTGCTGCTGTTGGTTATTGCTGCTGCTGGTTATTGCTGGTGATGCTGTTGGTTATTGCTGCTGCTGTTGGTTATTGCTGCTGCTGCTGCTGCTGCTGTTGGTTATTGCTGCTGCTGCTGTTGGTTATTGTTACTGTTGGTTATTGCTGCTGCTCTTGGTTATTGGTGTCTTGGTGGAATAGATCTGCTACGCTGCTGCTGTTGGTTATTGCTGATGCTGTTATTGCTGCTGCTCTTGGTTATTGGTGTCTTGGTGGAATAGATCTGCTACGCTGCTGCTGTTGGTTATTGCTGATGCTGTTATTGCTGCTGCTCTTGGTTATTGGTGTCTTGGTGGAATAGATCTGCTACGCTGCTGCTGTTGGTTATTGCTGATGCTGTTATTGCTGCTGCTCTTGGTTATTGGTGTCTTGGTGGAATAGATCTGCTACTCTGCTGCTGTTGGTTATTGCTGCTGCTGCTGTTGGTTATTGCTGTTGTTATTGCTGTTGTTGTTTGTTATTGCTGCTGCTGCTGTTATTGCTGCTGCTATTGTGATTGGAAGCAGATTGAGTTAAGGACCAAAAAACAAAAACAAGCTTCTGAGGTCACTGGGTTTGGTCGCTTCCATCACAATGCATAAAAAAAAAATCTGTCATCAGTATGTGCTTAGAGAACTGAGAGAGTCTGAAGCCTCAGAAATCAGGCAAAAATGAACATGTTAATGTGCAAATCCTTGAAACTTCATTGAGAAGGTTATGTAATAGGCTATAGCAGATGTCTGCTTGGAGAGGGTCAAATAGGCAGCTGTGTATTTCTGAAGAACGGGAATCTATTACCTGACTGATAATCTGCGAGCAATAGACGCGTCTAATACGCTGCTGACTCAGCAGAAGTGCTCGCGGTCATTCGGATTGCCTGTCGGGGATAATTTGATTTCTGTTTCCCTTGGAAAGCTCTCGTTTATCAAGCGCTGTCTCATAAAGCAATGGGTGAAAGCTCATGATGAAGTCCACCTTGAGGCAGAGTCGGGGAAAACTCGGTTATACCTACTTATACGCTTATGCTCAAAGAAACACATACACATTTTTCTCTGTAATATATTACGTCCTCTCACTACCTTGACAAACAAACCTAAAGTCCGTGTTAAAAAATGATCCTGTGCAACATTTCCCAGAGAACACGAGCAGCTGTATAAGAACTGCATGATTTATGAGTCAATGTGTTGCACATTTCATTCAGCCTATATGAGAACATCTGCACAACTCTCTTTCTCCTGAGCAACTGCCTCCTGTTTTATTCAATAAGCCCATTTGCTTATAGAAACGTCATTTTGAATGTACAAGCAGCTTTAAATGGTTAAAGGTATGTAACTTTACCATCATAATGCAAGAGTGTTGTGGATGGTTGCCAAAGGCATTTCTATGGTATTCGGGGTGGTTGCTGTTGTGTTCTATGTGAGTGGCCCTTGTATTGTTTTCTTTCATTTTCTTTGGCTGTCTCACCTTGCTGTCATCCTGTCGGTCACATGGTTTGTGATTACTCATCTGTGGCCGATTACCAGATTTCTATGCATCTGCAAATGTTGGCGTACTCAACTCAAGCCTGTTGCCCCTCATTCTCAGAACTCCACATGACCAGCAGACACAGCCATTAATATTCACTGCACACGTACTGTATCCCAGCATGCCGCTGACGTTAAGTGCCTCTTTGAGGAACATTGACCTCACAGTGGATTGGTGGTTCGTGCTTACAACGGTCATTATTGAGGCCAGCGAACGCAAACAGAGAAGAAAAACAAGGAGAGAGTGAGGAAACGAGTGTTTATTGTGTGATTTCATGCTTGACTGAGAGAGGACACGTGATATCAGCTTTCTGTCTCTCACAATTTGTCAGTGTTTATAACTTTTTGGGTTGAGTCTGCATCATGTCTGTGGTTTGGCCTTCTCTGAGATCCAACGCAAGACTCTAAATCTGTCTTGTTTTCAGGGTTTTTCATTAACCTTCACCTTCATAGTTCACCCAAAAATTATAATTTACTCGCTCTTCCAACCTCAAATGTAATTTATTATCTTATTTAAATATTTTTGTGGAATTTCTGAAAAATCTTTATACCGATTTTTTTTATTTTCACAGAATTAAAGTTCAAAGTGGATTCATATATCCAGACTCAATGTCATTTTCAATGGCACATGTTAAAAATAGTACATGTTAAAAATGCTGCATTGATATTTTGCCCCAGATTTTATGAGACTTTTGATAAAACGCCTTTATTTTCAATATGTAACGCATGAATGAAGACATAAATCCTCAAACAATGCTGGTCATAATGCTTCCCTCCATTTTATGTTGCGAACTCTACAAAATACACAAACATCCCCTTAAAATAGTGAATTAAATGCCAGTCAATTACAATGACATTTGTGAACCCAGTGCAAAACAACATTTCTCTCGCTCCATCCTCCGTTGCATTTTTTTCCTTATGAGCAATCAAGTTTTCCTTGATCTTTTGAGACAAGACTTCAATAACTTTCGGAACCTTCTCTGTAAATTAAGACCCAAAATCTTGACTAAGTAAATACATAAATGTAATATTTTAATATTTAATTAGACATTCAATACATTTTCCAACCCTAATAAAAAAATAGTAATAAAACTCAAAAATGTAAACCAAATTTAAACAATAAAAGAGAATCACAAAATGACTGTTTTATTCTTGCAAAATAGCTTTGTGTGCTTTAGTGCCATGAAATGCACTAGTGTTTATAGCCGTAGTGGCACCAGAAAACTCAAATTGTATTGGCCAGCATGACTAAATATGTTGGCTTAAGATACGGCCTATGTAGGCAGCTCTCTAATCCTCCTTCATTTAAACACACATTGTGCATCACTTTACTAATGCTGAAGAAGCCGCTGAAATCACATCTGCCACCAGTAAGAGTATCAAAATGATCAATATTTCAATCCATTTTTAATTGCTTGTGTTTGTTGACTCACTAGGGTGCATGTCTCACCTCAGAAGCTGATTCTGTATTACTGCAAAATGCCATGTTTGCATTATAACAGCTGTTTCTGTGGACACTTCAGACTCAAGCTCATCTGTGTTTTGCCACAGCGGTGATGGATAGGCCCGTCTGCTACACCCAGCGTCATTTTCCTCCCCTGCAAAACAGCATCTGCATGTAAAGCATGATCTTTTCTCCACCGTGAACTCCATAATAAATCACAGGCCCTCTCACCTCCGTTACTCACAGCTACAGCTCCAGGCTTCCTTTATTTCATTTTGCAGGAATAAACCGCACCTAATCATATTATGTCGTCCTGTTGTGGCGTGATATATAAATGAGTCTGATGTAAAAGCAAAAGTGTGAATTTTCAATGGCACTTACATAAGTTAACATGAACAGAAATTGCATTTTTTCGCCCCAATATAACAAGGATTAAATTTTTGCTTAATCTCTTGACGTAGAGTTCATTGTAAGTTTTCAAAACTGTCAAACTTCCTTCCCATTAAATTAAGACAAAATAAAATAAAATAAAATTATACATTAAATACATTTGCTAATCCTCTTAAAATAAATAAACAAATATTGTAATTATTGAATTATTTCATATTTTAATGAAATTCAACTCGTCCTTTGTATACACTCTAAAAAAAGCTGGGTTAAAAACAACCCAAGTTGGGTTGAAAATGGACAAACCCAGCGGCTGGGTTAAATGTTTGCCCAACCTGCTGGGTAGTTTTATTTAACCCAAATATTGTTTAAAAATTACTGTATTTCTTGCTTAAAATGAACCCAAAATATGTTGGAAATTAACATTTCTTAATATGTTTAATAAACATACATTTATTAATATTTTTTTTGAATAATATTTAAACAATAAACATTTATTAAATTGCTTATTAATAAATGCTCATCTTTTTGATTATTATTGTTGCCTCTAGTAATTATGAGTCTGATTTTTAATTTCTAACATATTTTGGGTTCATTTTAAGCCAGACATATAGTAATTTGTAAACAATTGTTGGGTTAAATAAAACTACCCAGCAGGTTGGGCAAACATTTAACCCAACTGCTGGGTCAAAACAACCCAATCGCATTTTCAACCCAACTTGGGTTGTTTTTAACCCAGCATTTTTAGAGTGTAGTAAGAACAGAAACATCAGGATGGATTGCTTTATTTTTGGAAAGAATAAGCCTTGACGTGTTTAATAAATAAATAAATAATAAAATATTGGCTGGCAGGTTTTTAATTAATGAATTATTGAATATTTTATTGAAATCCAACTCGTCCCTGGTACAGTAAGAACAGGAACATCAGAATGGATTGCTTCATTATTGGAATGAATAAGCCTTGACATGTTCAGTGAAATGAACTGGCACTGGCAGCAGCCAAAACCCCTTTTTATTAAATATTAGTATTTAATTATAGATATAAAATAGATCGACATAGACCTTCTGAAATGTTCCCACAAAACTTCCCCAGCTCATGATGCAATATTACATTCCGAAAGAGTGTTTCCATTTTATACCTTGGACATCGATTAAAATCAATGGCACATCCAGGAGCGAGCTACCAGGCACAAAAGAGATCTAACGAAGTTATGAAAGCACATAACAGCAGTTCAGGACTTAATGAAGTTCAGAGAGGTTAGTTAGGACAGACAATATCGATTCAACAGCGTAAACCGTAGAAGACACAATAGTGGCTACTGGACAACAATGTCGGTCCTCGTCTGAATCCTTGGAATGTATATTTGTGGTTAAAGGCACATCCTTCCACACATTCTTTAAGTCAAAGCAAACGCCGCCAAGTACAATGCCTGGAAAAAGGATATTTCAGGCCTCACGTCCTCTTCATCCGATGTCATCACGACGAGGTCGATGCTGCGACCTTTAATCCAGTACTGGATGGCTGCGGAATCGACCCGACCTTCAAGAGTTCCATTTGGAATCTGATTTCCTCTTGAGTGGAACGTTAAATCCCAATGAGAGAATTCACGTGTGTAAATAAACCAAACTGGTGAAGTTTGCATTATGAGTGACTTCATAAAAAATGAAAATGTCAAAAAGTTTATGCATTTTTAAAATGCACAGCTTCAAAACCGTCAAATAAACAGGAAAACTAGAGAAGTTCTTGAAGGAAATGTTGACCTTTATGGAAATCTTGACCTATATGTTTAAACACATGGAGAGCTCTCTTCCCTTTGGACTTGTGTTTATGAATATTTTCCTAGTATGTACTTCTGGCTTATGCAACTTGATACTTCAGCTTTGTAAAAAACAAACCAAGAATCAACACATAAACCTGGTGGACAACATAAAAATCTGACTGATGTCCATCACCAAATGTTGTGAGATGGTTGCCAAGAAACATCAAATTCAAAACACTTCTCTAAAGTATCAACCCACTGAGAAATTCCTCCAACGGCCCTGGCGAACTCGACTTGCCCTCTCATTCTTCCTTGGCTGTTGAGAATATTCCCTATAAAACCTTTTTGCACCTCATAAACCGTTTTATATCGGTGTCAAGCAACTCATATTCACTTTTAGGAAAGGTCTGCTAAACGGTCTTCGAATAAACCTAAAAATGATTTGCTACTAACGCAAGGGATTACGAGAAAGTATATAAACTTTAAATGGAAGTTGAACAAATGCAAGACATTTTACAACTCAACGTCTCAGCTCGTACGCATCAGAAATGGCATGGCAAATCAAATCAGACTGCTCTGAGAACATCTGAATCAATCTACAATCAAATTAAATGCCGTGCAACCATTATTATTTCATCAGCTTGTAATTTGAAGGCGGTGAAATGATCTTGATAGGCTCATAATTAGCATATTCTTAGGATGAATGTGAAATAGTAAGAAGTAAAGCCACAATCAGAAGGACAAACTTGATAATGAATGTGAAAGTCTGTAGTAAAGAACGTTTATGCAAATACATTTGAAAGGAATTGACCTTTAAAACAACTTAAAGAAGAAAATAGTCGACAATAGTTTGTTTTTGCATTAGATAGATGAGGCACATTTCTATTCCCAAGACTGAGATGAAATTAATCTTTCCTCCAGCGCCTTCTACAATCACTGAGATTGATGTTGCTTAAGCTTATTACTTCAATTATGCTGTCAAGCTGGGTATGAAAAATTTCCCATGATGCAATGCGTCAGTCATTATTCCTGCCATTACCAGACGTCTAATGACATTGATCACATTCTCATAATCTTCAAACCGGCCAAATGTAAGCAGATCAAGTCACCGACAATCACGCTAACCCTGGCCATTGCGTATTTCCAATCCATTTTTGACACAAAATTAAGTGCTCTGCCTACATTAATGCATGAACAATATGGCTTCATTTTGTCCCTCGGAGGAGAAGAAGCCATTATCCAGCACATCTCATAACTAAAAGCTCTTCTGCAGTCACAAAGATCGATTACACCAATGTAATTGTCTTTTTCTTGGTGGACAATGATCATATTAACTCTGGAAAGCAGAACAATGTGTGCCGAGTATGACATTAAAGCGGCTAGGACACTTTCATCTCAGTACCCCATCAAAAAGGTATACAGGATATAGCCTAAAAAGTAGAGTGAAGGGGGGAAAAGGTAAAGGAAAAAATTATGGGAGGAAAAATTATTTCAATGTTTTGTGTTCCCCGAGAAACTCGATTTGCAAAGTTTCTCAGGAGAACGCAAAACTTTTGAGTGCGAACGCAAAAAGCATCTTCCCAGCTCACATTTTCCATCACCATGTCCCTTTAGGGGCTCTGTAAAAATGCAGTAGATTGGTTAATAAACCTGATAGACGTTAGAGAGTTTTGTTTCCTGAACAGATCGTAGATTAATATCCACCTGCTCCAGCGCCTTCATTTTGTATTCTAACGTAGGGGAGAGTGGGGTAAGATGAGCCATTTTTTACTTATGTGGTCCTCAAGATAAGGGAAAATGAGGCAGAAGTACAATGAAAGTATTTAAAGTAATTTCAGGATGTTTATTATCATTTTAAATGATCAGAATACATCTATGACAAAGGGTTCTAAAAATATGGCTTCTTATAAAATTTTTTTTTCCTCTGGCTCAATTTACCCCAGATTAGGGGTAAGTTGAGCCGAGTCAGTAGGTGGGTGTAAACTGACCATCTAACTGAATCTGAATCAAACCCATGTGAAATTTTAAAGATAATGTACTAATTTAAAAAAATAATTTCATCAAATTTCCTTTTACAAATATTTTTTTTAAAGCTAAATTAAACAACATAAAACCAACCAAATGAAGTTGAAATGTCAGTATCTTTAATTGTTTGCATTTCTGAAACAATATGTTGAACACCAAAGATGTAAATAAACAGAGAGTTTGTTGAGTAAAATTAAATAAAAACTAAATAAGAATTAATAAATGTCATTTTAGTCAAAAGGTTCTTGGTAGTTTTTCTGCAATGTCGACCGTGTTAGGCCATTAGAGACAACAGGTGGACAGATATAAATGATTAAACATCCTCTGGTTCGTATCGGAGAAGGATTTGGTGTACTTGTACACTGTTCCTATCAAATAAACTCGAAAATAAACATAAACTAAACCAGTTGCGTAATATTACACTGAAATGACACCAGTTTATACATCAGATTTAACTTAAATTCATTGCCTTATGGTGGGTAAGTTAAAACGCTGGCTCAATTTACCCCACAGCATTTGGCTCACATAGCAGCCATTTTAGGAAAAGCTAGCTAGCTTGCCAATTCAGAATAATATTTATCTAATTGACGTGCATGGTTTTATACGTTGCTCAATCACCAATATGCATCATAAATAGTTTTAGACCCGGACAAATTTGCTTTGATGAAACAGCCGTTACATCTGTTATGCTAAAATCTTACTCTAACAAGCCAAAAACAGTTTTTAAAGTAAATAAGCGACTTCCACTCCTCCCATGTGCTTCTCCTTTTCACAATCTGGCAGAAATGACGGGTGGTGGTTCTAAAATATATGGTCACGTGACAATAAAATGATACGGTTGCCAAGATACAGGGGGTGGGTCAACTTACCCACTGGCTCATCTTACCCCACTCTCCTGTACATTACGCTGTGAGGAATCCGCTGCAAACGAATCAGTGCGTCACGTAAGTGTACTCGAACTGTCCAGATGAATCGAACTGAATCGCAAAAATATCAGTTTTGCGAACCGCTTGACCGATTAGATCCAAACGCAAAAAGCATCTTCCCATCTCACATCTTTCCATCACCGTGTCTCTTTAGGGGCTCTGTAAAAACGCAGTAGATGCGCCTCCATATTGTTACGCTGTGAGGAAACCGCTGCGAACGAATCAGCGCATCACGTGAATCAAACAACCGTTTGCAGGATTAGATCCAATTAAGAGTGATTTAATCGCGATCTGGCATTGCTAATTATAATGCTAAACAACTGATAGAAAATGAACTGTGACATTGCTGAAATATTATCAGAAAAAAAATATTCTCGATCGTCTCCACCGTCAGACATGGATTCATCCGTAGGCTAGGCTAATATTTAACGGGGGGGTCAGGTTGTTTACATGCTAAAATAACACCACAATTAGGAAAGGTTCACCCAAAAAACACTAGATTCTTCAGTAAATTACCATACCAGTTATTTCAATGTGTGTAGCACGCAAATCCTTTTTGTGTTATAAAGAGAAAAGGATAGTTAGAAAAATGTTTTACATTTAAACATTACTTATTTTGTATCCCAAGGCACTCGTATTTTTTCTTAATGATCGTGGTTTAATCGTGGTAGATATGAGAATAAAAGATATTGCTGATCTTCATCTTCTGATATTGGATTCCAGCGCCTCAAATATTCAGCTGGAGGTGATTTCATTCTGGCCACAGAGAGACAAATGACAGAAATCTCTACATTTTATGTGAAACCGGAGCGCTATCATTGACATTTTCTGCGGATCCTTGGCGGACGCTATCAAAGCTTTTTGGTTGTGTTTCAGGACACATGCTGTGGGAGGCTGCAGACGTTGCACGACTGTTTACAAGGATCTGTCATTCACTCTAAATGAGGTGAGAGATCCACATTCAGGCCACGAATCCTGGAGGCAAACAAGAGCGTTTTGGGATCTTTTTATATTTCCTTTGAACCCCGCGAGGGAGTTACTTTCTCTTCTCAGCTTTAACAATCTGGTCGTGGTTTAACGCTAAACCAACAAAGATATTTCTTTCTTAAAGAGATAAAACCTTATAATTTCCCCACCTGCAGTACAAATGCTCCCGAACTCAGTAAAGATGAATGAGTCACTGTTTGTATTGAAGAAACTTAAAGGGTTAGTTCACCCAAAAATGAGAATTCTGTCATCTATTACTCACCCTCATGCCGTTCCACACCCGTAAGACCTTCGTTCATCTTCAGAACACAAATGAAGATATTTTAGTTGAAATCCGATGGCTCAGTGAGGCCTCCATAGCCAGCAATGACATGTCCTCTCTCAAGATCCATTAATGTACTAAAAACATATTTAAATCAGTTCATGTGAGTAGAGTGGTTCAATATTACGGAAGAGGATTAGGGCCAAGCAATAATAAAAAAATAAAACCATCTCGAGAAAAAATCATTACATTTTGAGAAAAAAGTCGAGATAAAATGTTGAGAATAAAGTCATTAAATTACGAGAACAAACTCGTTAAATTTTGAGAAAAAAGTCGAGATAAAATGTTGAGAACAAAGTCATTAAATTTCGAGAAAATGTTTTTAAATTTCGAGAAAAAAGTTGAGATAAAATGTTGAGAATAAAGTCATTAAATTTCGAGAATTTTTTTTTTAAATTTCGAGAAAAAAGTTGAGATAAAATGTTGAGAACAAAGTCATTAAATTTTGAGAAAAAAATCTTTAAATTTTGAGAAAAAAGTCGAGATAAAATGTTGAGAATAAAGTCATTAAATTTCGAGAAAAAAATTGTTAAATTTCGAGAAAAAAGTCGAGATAAAATGTTGAGAATAAAGTAATTAAATTTCGAGAAAAAAAGTTACATTTTGAGAAAAAAGTCGAGATAAAATGTTGAGAATAAAGTCATTAAATTTTGAGAAAAAAATCTTTAAATTTTGAGAAAAAAGTTGAGATAAAATGTTGAGAATAAACTCGTTAAATTACGAGAAAAAACTCGTTAAATTTAATGAGTTTATTCTCAACATTTTATCTCGACTTTTTTCTCGAAATTTAACAACTTTAATCTCGAGATGGTTTTATTTTTTTATTATTGCTTGGCCCTAATCCTCTTCCGTACAATAT
>RJVU01072345.1:2912827-2996979 GCA_003731715.1 Anabarilius grahami
AGTGTACAGTTAAAATATAAATCTAAAAATAAAATAATTTTTATTTAAATATATATATATATTGGAATAATGCAAAATTAACATTTCTTGGCTTGTGCCGGTATATGACGTCTGCACTCACCTGAAGAACTTTTCCTGAACGTGGATCAATAATCCGCAGTTTTTTATCCTTACAGCTTGTGGCCAGTAAACTTCCATCAGTGTTGAAGGACATACAGAGGACGACGTCTGGATGGCTGTCAATCATCTTCACAGCCACGCCCTCTTCCAGATTCCAAATCAGAATCTATTCCGTAAACAACAAAATATCACCATTGTTTTGTCATTCAGATCTAGTTCTGGTTGTCTTGGTTACCTTGCAGTCGTATCCGGCGCTGAACAGGATTCCGCTGCAGGTGGGATGCCACTCAATAAGCCCCGCCCTCCGGCTGTGGCCAATCAGAATCATCAGAGCTTCTGTCATGTTTCTTCTCAAACCGCCATCAGGAATCTGCCAGATTCTCACCTGGAGTTCATAGGTCAAGGGAAGTTTTATTTTAGTATTATTTTATTATATTTATCCCTGGTCAAGGCTGCATTGGCATCAATGTTATCATCATCTATCATCATGGTTAACCAGGTTATTTCTCACCGTACAGTCCTCTGAGCTGGACGCGATGATGTTGTCCATGAATGGGCTCCATTTGATGTCCATCACGCTGCCCTGGTGGCCGCAGACCTTTGGGTGATGAGGGTCTATTCGCCCTGGCTGAGAGAGAATGAGCTCATATTTAGACAGGGGCAAGTTGTCACATGAGAAAATTGTCTAAATCTCTCAGTAGGTTTGACATATTGAGTCAAATGTTTTGTCTAGCAGTGGTTTTGTAAGTTGGTAACATCTAGTGAATATTTTTGTGAATTTTATCCTCCAAACTCAATATCATCATATGCATATTTTTATCTATTGGGTAAAAAGTGAACGTAAAACAACAACAATAGATCTATATTCACTACAGTAAAAGTATAGCAACTGCCATTATAATATTCCATCATAATTCTCTTGGCTGCAGTTCTTATTTCTACCAGAAAGTGGCGCTACAAACAAACTATCCATTGTGCTTCCACAGAAATCTGAGCAGCCACATTACCCACAATACCATGAATTTGTTGAGCAGTAAAAACATTTAATTCACTACACCCTCTTTAGTTCAATAAAACACATTTCTGATGTGATTTTGATTCAGTAGAGGACTGAACTAACTAGTATCAGATCTCTAACAGAGGGCTGATTGAGCATCTGTACCAGTCACATGTGTCTCCATCTCTCACTCCCAGCCTGACATTGATAACATCCTCCAAACACGTGTCTGAACACACACGCTTATGTATTACTATAGTCTCTGATTTGCACATGATCTCTGGTTAAACAACATTACTGTGTAAAGTTGACAAACAATAGTTGGTTTTAGTAGGCACAGTACAGATATGCTTGAATTGGCTGGATGGTTAAACTAGTTTTAGCACGTACTTTTATATTTTAGTATATAAAACTTGTTTGTGCTTTAATTGGTTGCATGGTTAAACTAAATTATACAGAACAGTTATGTTTCAGTTGGTTGGTTAAATTATTTTGTTTCAGTAAACACAGTATATGGTTATGCTGTAGTTTGTTGGATGGTTAAATTAGTTTGTATTAGTATCAAAAATATGTTTATGATTACTGATTTGATAGTTAAACTAGTACGGATTTTAGTATGCACAGTATGATTCTTTCACTTGGTTGGTTAAACTAGTTAGTTTTAGTATGCACAGTATGATTGTTTCACTTGGTTGATTAAACTAGTTAGTTTTAGTATGCACAGTATGATTATGCTTCTCAATTGGTTAAACTAGTTAGTTTTAGTATGCACAGTGAAATTATGTTTTACTTGGTTGGGTCAAACTAGTTAGTTTTAGAATGCACAGTACTGTTTTGCCTCACTTGGTTAAACTAGTTAGTTTTAGTATGCACGGTGCGAGTATGCTTCTCAATTGGTTAAACTAGTTAGTTTTAGTATGCACAGAGCGATTGTACTTCTTGGTTGGTTAAACTAGTTAGTTTTAGTATGCACAGTGAAATTATGTTTTACTTGGTTGGTTAAACTAGTTAGTTTTAGTATGCACAGTACTGTTTTGCTTCACTTGGTTAAACTAGTTAGTTTTAGTATGCACAGTGTGATTATGCTTCTCAATTGGTTAAACTAGTTAGTTTTAGTATGCACAGTACTGATTTGCTTCACTTGGTTAAACAAGTTAGTTTTAGTATGCACAGTACTGATTTGCTTCACTTGGTTAAACTAGTTAGTTTTAGTATGCACAGTGTGATTATGCCTCTCAATTGGTTAAACTAGTTAGTTTTAGTATGCACAGTGCGATTATACTTCTTTATTGGTTAAACTAGTTAGTTTTAGTATGCACAGTGCAATTATGTTTTACTTGGTTGGGTCGGACTAGTTAGTTTTAGTATGCACAGAGCGATTATACTTCTTGGTTGGTTAAACTAGTTAGTTTTAGTGTGAACACTATGATTATGCTTCACTTTGTTGTTTAAACTAGTTAGTTTTACTATGCACAGTGCAATTATGCTTTACTTGGTTGGTTAAACTAGTTAGTTTTAAGTATTCACAGTGTGATTATGCTTCTTGGTTGGTTAAACTAGTTAGTTTTAGTATGCACAGTATGGTTTTGCTTCACTTGGTTGGTTAAACTAGTTAGTTTTAAGTATGCACAGTGCAATTATGCTTTACTTGGTTGGGTCAAACTAGTTAGTTTTAGTATGCACAGTGCGATTATGCTTTACTTGGTTGGGTCAAACTAGTTAGTTTTAGTATGCACAGTGCGATTATGCTTCTCAATTGGTTAAATTAGTTAGTTTTAGTATGCACAGAGCAATTATACTTCTTTGTTGGTTAAACTAGTTAGTTTTAGTATGCACAGTGCAATTATGTTTTACTTGGTTGGGTCAGACTAGTTAGTTTTAGTATGCACAGAGCGATTATACTTCTTGGTTGGTTAAACTAGTTAGTTTTAGTGTGAACAGTATGATTATGCTTCACTTTGTTGTTTAAACTAGTTAGTTTTACTATGCACAGTGCAATTATGCTTTACTTGGTTAGTTAAACTAGTTAGTTTTAAGTATTCAGAGTGTGATTATGCTTCTTGGTTGGTTAAACTAGTTAGTTTTAGTATGCACAGTATGGTTTTGCTTCACTTGGTTGGTTAAACTAGTTAGTTTTAAGTATGCACAGTGTGACTATGCTTTACTTGGTTGGGTCAAACTAGTTAGTTTTAGTATGCACAGTGCGATTATGCTTTACTTGGTTGGGTCAAACTAGTTAGTTTTAGTATGCACAGTGCGATTATGCTTCTCAATTGGTTAAACTAGTTAGTTTTAGTATGCACAGAACAATTATACTTCTTTGTTGGTTAAACTACTTAGTTTTAGTATGCACAGTGCAATTATGTTTTACTTGGTTGGGTCAGACTAGTTAGTTTTAGTATGCACACAGCGATTATACTTCTTGGTTGGTTAAACTAGTTAGTTTTAGTGTGAACAGTATGATTATGCTTCACTTTGTTGTTTAAACTAGTTAGTTTTACTATGCACAGTGCAATTATGCTTTACTTGGTTGGTTAAACTAGTTAGTTTTAAGTATTCACAGTGTGATTATCCTTCTTGGTTGGTTAAACTAGTTAGTTTTAGTATTCACAGTGTGATTATGCTTCTTGATTGGTTAAACTACTTAGTTTTAGTATGCACAGTATGTTTTTGCTTCACTTGGTTGGTTAAACTAGTTAGTTAATGTATGCACAGTGCGATTTATGCTTTACTTGGTTGGGTCAAACTAGTTAGTTTTAGTATGCACAGTGCGATTATGCTTCTTGATTGGTTAAACTAGTTAGTTTTAGTATGCACAGTGCGATTATGCTTCTTGATTGGTTAAACTAGTTAGTTTTAGTATGCACAGTATGATTATGCTTCACTTTGTTAGTTAAACTAGTTTGTTTTAGTATGCACAGCTTCAGGTGATCGATCAGTTCAGTTAACTCTACCTTATGAAGTGGGATAATGAGGAACGCTCCTCCTCCCGCGCTCTCAGTGACCACGGCGAGGAATTTGGGGTTAACGGCACAGAAGTGGTTGTCATGGACGCTGTGTGTGATGGGAATTCCCTCATAACACTGCTCCCTGCTTCCCGCCTTTCCATAAACATGCCGGAACTTTGAGCTTCTGTACGTGGAGTGCCACGACATCTAGAGAAGACGAACACAGTGAGAAATGGAGTGCAAACACTAATCAGACTAACCCAGCAGTTTAATAACACATCACTCACCATTAATATGTACTCTGCCTCTCTTATTAATAAAACATTCTTGATTAAAAAGGTTCAAAATCAAATAATAAAAGGAGTACATACAGCGAAAGCAAAAACAGCAGCCATAAAAAAAACAAAAACAATAATAGTAATGAATTATGATAAAATAATAATCTGCACCAATTCTGATCACACACACACTTTTAATATTCTTACATTCTATTTATAGTGACACACTTTTCACGTTGATTAATCCGAGAGAATTATTATTTCCCCTCATGGGGAAGCACTCAGGTTAACAGTTTCACAGATTTCTGTTTTGTAACTGTCTGAGGTTTATAATACGATGCAGAGTTTGACAGCTGCCGCCTCCCACATGTTCAAACGTCACAATCACACAGAGAACATGACCTATTTTCCCTCGCGCCGCTCTCTCTCTCTCTCTCTGATCTAGCGGGTGATGTTGTGTTCGCACAGACGACCAAGATTGTGTAACTCCATTTAATGAGTTGGAGGATTTGCAGAAGAAGGATGTGCTACACATAATCTTCTACAGCCTCATGCACCCTATATAGTGGATGAAAAGAAATGCAGAATGAATGTTTCTCACCCATTTTATTGTCCACTGTAGGTCAAAAACTTTAACAGCTATGAACAATAGTCACTAAAAAGATGGCATGGATGTTAAAATGCAAAATGTCAAAGTGACTGACTAGTAAAACATTCTTGTGTGATCCTCTCGTCCTGTGGTTTGTGTTTTAGGGAGTTGCATTTCATTGTTTGCTATTGTTTCAGCTCAATTCCTGCTTTGCCCCCGTGCGTTTCCTTCTTTTGCTCTCAAACACACGCACTCAGACTCAAACCGAATCTTTAGGGATTCAAACACAATGGGGATCCATCCGCACCCTCTGATCAAGACGGGAAGTGAATTATATTAATATCTTCATATAAAGACAACATGAGCACTGCTGAATTCACAACCATCACAATTGAACTCACTTGTGTGATTGTAATTGAAACTAGAGCTCTAGAAATGAAGAAAGATCCTGCAAGTTTCCTGCAAGACACGTTCCCTGTTGTTTTTATTGGATCATTTTTTAATGATAATTTTTTAAGGGCAAAAAATCAGTATAATCAGTAATTTTTTTCTCATTTATTTATGAAATATGTCAAACATATTCTGCTGGACTGTAACATTTTTTTGGATACTGCTAGAAAACCTTTTTATTCAGAAACGTGGAATATTTCGGAATGTATTGCCCAAATGTATTTTAGATTTTTTATCCTATGTCAAGTTGAAATGTTTTACATAATAAATACAATTTTATGGATTGTGATTTTGACCTTGTGTTTGGCATGTAAACTTAATAAACAAATGTCTTTAAAACTAGATGCATTTTATTTGACAAAATATCAAGAATCGAATTGAGTTTATTTTTCCTGCCACACTGGAAAATAGTTTTTACTTGTTTTAAGCATTAATATGACACTATTTAGTGAGTTATATGCTTAAAACAAGAGAAAATGTTGGTAGTCAAATATATTTTTACTACAAAATAAGATATGAAAGTGATTTTGCATTGGATAAAACAAAATAATCAAAATGTTTGAAGCCTTCTTAGATATTATATATAATTTGTCAATAAAAGGATCTAATTTTCAGTAAATTAATATATATGTATAAATTGGTGCTGTCAAATCGATTAATCGCGATTAATCACATCTAACATAAAAGTTTGTTTATATAATATATGTGTGTATATATATATTATATTTATCTGTGTGTATACTATATATATATATATATATATATACACACACACACACGTACACACACACACTATACAAACAAACTTTTATATTAGATGTGATTAATCGCGATTAATCGATTTGACAGCCCATATTGTGTGTGTGTGTATATATATATATATATACACACACACACACACACACACACACACACACACATGCACACGTACACACATATTATATAAACACAAACCTTTATATTAGATGTGATTAATCGCGATTAATCGATTTGACAGCCCATATTGTGTGTGTATATATTTATATATACACACACATACACACACATACTATACAAACAAACTTTTATATTACATGTGATTAATCGCGATTAATCGATTTGACAGCCCATATTGTGTGTGTATATATATATATACACACACACACACACACATGCACACATACACACATATTATATAAACACAAACTTTTATATTAGATGTGATTAATCGATTTGACAGCCCATATATATGCATTTCTAGCATAACGGAAAAAAATAAAATTTACTATAAATTTTTTTTAATTAATTCAGCCCTCTCAGCCATAGACTTAACTACTTCCTGACCGTTTATATCCGGCATCTTCATTCAAACACTTGTGTCAGTCTTCTTACCTTCACTTTGGTCATGAAGATGTGCTCTTTTGGAGCTCCAAATGATCCCAGAATGCTCTTCTGCTGCTGATCTACTGCAGGGAAGCTAAAGGAGAAAGACAGAAAGAGTAAATGACACACATCTGCTGCTGCTGTTGAGTCTGTGATTCAAACACAAACACACATGCTGGAAACACGACTCCTCCCTCCTGCATCTCTCTCTCTCCAGTGATTATATAACACAGGCCGTGTCTGACTGTCATGCTGGAATCGGCTCTGATCCCTCTTCAACATGTGCTGAATAAATCTGCCTGTTCAGTTCACAGGTGAATCTCACAAGAAAGCTTCATTCTAAAGTCCTGCATGTAAAGGCCTTGTGTTGTGTATCATGAACTCATTTCAGGGCAGGTTCAGTCCAGTCCAGTTTTTCTGTGTTCAACTCAATGTTTTGAAGATTAAACCCTGCTGAGGTCAGTTTACTTCTTTTGGAAATGCATTCATTTTCATATACAGACAATATAATGTTCAAACATCTTCTTTCGTGTTTGTACTCTTTGATTGAATGAAGGCTGCTGAATGAGTAAATGTCAATGTAAATGTTTTGTGTCATCAGAACACAAGCCAAAAGTGGTCTGACGCCCTCATGTGGCTGTGAGATGAAACACAACAACTTCCCATCAGCCACTGCAGGTGAAGGTACACTTGAGCTGCGTCGGAAATCGCATACTCTACTTATTTTGAATACGTTATTGCTTTGTGACTGCTAAAAATGTATGTTCTATATAGTATGAATGTACTGCATTATCATGTGACCTACAGGTACTTTTTGTCTACTCTTTTATGAGTACTGTGAATTCAGACATACTTCTTTCGTCACATACTGTTTTTTGGAAACTATAGTAGGGTAGTATGTATGTGATTTCGGATGCAGCCTTGCTGAATTCAAAACCACACACTAGTATAAAAATGTACTCTAAAAATGTTGGGTTGTTTTGAGCCAAACATGGACAAACCCAACCATTGGGTTAAATTTTTTCAATTTAAATTTTTAAACCCAACGGTTTGGTTTGTCCATATTTTACCAAAGCATGGGTTAAAACAACCAACATTTTTTAGAGTGTACTTGTACTACTTTTACCATATCTTATATATCAAAAATAGTAAGAATAATATGCTAGTATTCAGCAGCTGTTGTTTTAGTTTTATTGAGATACTATTATAGTTTTCACTAATATTTTTATTTGAATGTTACATTTATTTTAAATTTCAGTTTGTTTTAGTCATTTTTTTTATGTTTATATAGTTTTTATTAATATTTATTTCAGTTTCAAGTTTAGAACATCAAAATTAAACTTGCTGAAATAAAATAAGTTTGATTTAATTTTAATTTTATTTCAGTTAAATTTATTAACTTTTTTATTGTTTTACGTTTAATTTTAGTTTCAGTTAGTTATAAAAACCCTGGGCACTAAAATGGAATTAAATGTATTTGGTGAATAAAAATGAAAGTTTTGGAGTTTTGGGAAAATAAAGCAGACGGGGCTAGTTGTCACAAATTGCAATTACAAAAATCTTCAGCTGTGTTACAGTTAGTTGAAAATCTTTGCTGATGGAAATTCTAAGGC
This sequence comes from Anabarilius grahami, assembly GCA_003731715.1. Taxonomy (NCBI): domain Eukaryota; kingdom Metazoa; phylum Chordata; class Actinopteri; order Cypriniformes; family Xenocyprididae; genus Anabarilius; species Anabarilius grahami. The sequence goes on from RJVU01072345.1 coordinate 2,921,185, forward strand.
ACAATATGTAGGATTTTTGGATTAAAATATCCAAAAAAACACTAGAACAGTGTTCTATATTTTGTTGACTTGGGTACTTACATTATCCCAAATGTTTCCAAGAATGTTTAAATCCAGAGAAATAAGCAATTTTAACCAGGCTGTGTCCGTGTGTCACCTATCAATGATGCCCGAGTCACGTCCCGTTGTACCAGTTGTAGACGTGAAGACAACAACTCCCAAGAATCCACACTCAATATCAGCGTCAAGCTATGCATTTGTTTTGAATAGGCGACCTCTAGTGGCAAAAAGTTACATATTGTGCCTTTAAATAAAAAAATCCTCTAATTTAAAGGATTAGTCCACTTTTAAATAAACTTTTCCTGATAATTCACTCACCCTCATGTCATCCAAGATGTTCATGTCTTTCTTTCGTCAGTCGAAAAGAAATGAAGGTTTTTGATGAAAACATTCCAGGATTATTCTCCTTATAGTGGACTTCAATGGTCAAAATGACAGTTTCAGTGCAGCTTCAAAGGGCTTTAAACGATACCAGACGAGGAATAAGGGTCTTATCTAGAGAAACCATCGGTCATTTTCGAAAAAAATACAACTGTATATGCTTTATAAACACAAATTATCGCCTTGAACGTACTTCCCGTTTCCGCATTCTTCAAAAAGCTTATGCTGTATGTCCTACGCCTTCCCTATTCTACTTATGGAAAAAAACGAAACTGGCGCCGCGTTCGTTCCGGGAAGTTCGTTCCGGGAAGTACGTTCAAGGTGATAATTTGTGTTTATAAAGCATATACAGTTGTATTTTTTTCGAAAATGACCGATGGTTTCTCTAGATAAGACTCTTATTCCTCGTCTGGTATCGTTTAAAGCCCTTTGAAGCTGCACTGAAACTGTCATTTTGACCAGTGAAGTCCACTATAAGGAGAATAATCCTGGAATGTTTTCATCAAAAACCTTCATTTCTTTTCAACTGACGAAAGAAAGACACAAACATCTTGGATGACATGGGGGTGAGTGAATTATCAGGAAAAGTTTATTTAAAAGTGGACTAATCCTTTAAGTATTTCCGTTTTTTGTTTTTCAGCCCAGCACATGTCCTGACACTCTTATTAATCATCACAAGCATTTTCTTTCGTCAGTGTTGCACCAAACAAACAATCCACACACTCATTTTCACTCACATATCCATCATGAAAAGCACCAGCAGCTTTTTAAGTCTCTCAGTGATCAGACACGTTTGCTGCAAATAATCAACCGAACCCACATCATTCAGCTCATCAGTCCTGGACTGAGCATACTACACTACATACTAATAATTCTCCAGTATGCAGTATGTATGGGGTGTGTCATATGGGCAGTTTGCTATGATGTAGAGTTTAATTTGCCAACTTAGAAACACTGCAATTTTACATCAGCATTGACTGTTTCTCATCCAGTCCGAATTTAGAGTTTATTTAAAATTAATTTAGCAGTTTTGAGTCTTTAGTTTTGAACCCAAGTGTTTCATTTTGTGAAGCTGTTTTATACCGATGTCAGACTGATTCAGTAATTTGATATAAAACTTTTGGTTCGAGTACGTCAAGTTCTTGCTTTATTATTTATATTGATAGACAATGGTTAAAAAGTCTGGAAATAGGTGAAATTGGGTTTTAAACCTCTTTGGTGAATTGAATATTTCTCTATATGAAAATGAAAGCGAATGTCATCGTCATTATCTCAGCCGTATCACTTCATTGTTATAAACACTATATTTATAAGAGTAAATGATTTTGCAGCAGTGTCTGTGAGCTGGTGGGAACGTTCAGATTTCTTTTGGCTTCAGAAATCATTTCCCAGGAGACAGAATTACATCACATGACTAAACCAATGATTTACCCCATGTCTGAGTGATTTCTATTTCTGAGAAACAATAACTTCTGAGAGCTAAATCTGGATAAAATAAGCTCCATTCAGATCTATTTAAAAACACATTGCTTAAGCAGAAACAGTTTTTTTGTGACTACTGATTGTCTGGACACAATCCAGTTCAACAAATACTACCAAGATGCATAAATAGTTTACAAATGAAATATATATATATAGTTTAATATTTAGTATTACTTTATTAAGTTAAACAAATGAAAAAAAATCCACACTGAATGAGGGAGTCGAGCCAGAAGAGACTCTTTTCATGCCAAAAAGGGAGGAAAACACCTAGCAACCACCCAGAACACCATAGCAACTCCTTAGCAACATGCCGAAAACAATGTAACACATTTTTGAAACGACATGGCAACACCCTAGCGCCCGCATTAAATCTATTAAAAAAAGTTCACCCTGGCAGGAACATCCTGTTCATAATGGATTCCATACAAACACACACGCGTCTGTGAAACACATGCACACACACATTCATAAGCACACACACAGGGTTAACTCTGAAACAGACCTGGTCTGGCAGACACAGCAACGTCTTCATGCTGCTCCGTCTGGTCCAGATGAACGAAATCCACGGCCAACTTTGCACAGATTTACTCCATGACGCCCTTCCATCCTGTCGCAGGATTTAATAAAGACACAGATGACCTCATGTTTCAGACTGACTTCACTTCTGTTTGATGTGGCTGTCAGATGTTATTTTAGCACATCTGATTCATTTTGAGGTTGATTTGACGCAGGTTTAATTGTAGCCGTTTTTGGCTGTGAACATTATTAGTTGAAACACACCCACAAAGTCTGTATTTAAAGGTTTATAGCGGTCTGATGTCTGCTGATCCATATTCCAGATTATTTCCATGGCTTTTCTTTTTGAATTTGCGCACCAATTTCTTAATCACTTGCTCCTCGACAAAATATACTCTCTGCAAAAAAAATACTTTTTTTTTTAATGAATTATTTTCCATTTAAAATAGCTTAAAAGCAACACTTAGATATTAGTGCATGGTTTCATTGATTATATCTGAAACTTTAACTTCTTTATACTTAAAACAAGTGATAAAAGCTCATATTAAAGACATATTCTCTGAAGACAAGTCTTAATATCTTATGCAGTGTTGCTTCTCAAGTAATTTTTTTATTTAGATTTAACTTTTTTAACTTTAGTTTGACAAAAATAAAAGAACAAAAACACCACAAAAAGCTTGAATTATGTGAATTATGACTTATATTTGGGTCTGTTCCTCACATTAATCTCATATGACTTCCTGAATACTTATAAGGTGCCGTTATGTCCCTTTGGGATCTTGACACCTACACAATGATGACTGAACTTTCATCTTTTTCTGTGACTTAAGGTAAAGAGCATTAATCAGCTCCTGCTGTGTTTTTCTAGCGTATCAAACATCTCCTCAGGTCTGGAGTCACTTAAACACACTGAGTCATGAAGGTGAAGGTTTAATCAGCAGTGTCTCTGTTGTGGTTGGGGGTTTGTAGTTGTATATCCCCCTCACCAGCTTCCAGGATATTCATCTGTTTACTTTGGTTTCCAGAGTGTGACGCCCACATTTGACAAACTAAACCGCACCCTGAAAAAACTAATTGGTGTAGTATTTCCTTTGAAACTATCTTCTCTCAGAAATCGCTAGTAAATTTCACAAATACCAAACAGCAAGTAACACACTAAACTACACATGAAACTTTGAAGAATGCTGCAAGAAAATTGAAGAATGCTTTTCCTCCGAATTTTGTCTTGTTTTCTAAATGTAAACATTCTTAAATCAAAATACATTTACTGGAGAAGATATAGTCTTGTTTTCAGAAAAATTATCAAAATGCTATGGAAGCTTGTTTCCACCACTAAATAATAATAAAAAAAAAAAGGTAATTCTGACTTTATATCTCCCAATTCTGACTTTATATCTCCCAATTCTGACTTTATATCTCCCAATTCTGACTTTATATCTCCCAATTCTGACTTTATATCTCGTAATTGCAACTATATAGCTTGCAATTCTGACTTTATATCTCACAATTGCAAGTTTATATCACTCAATTCTGAGAAAAAAAGTCAGAATTGTGGGATAAAAAGTCGCAATTATAAATTTGTATTTCTTATTCAGTGGTGGAAACAAGTTTCCATACAATGCTAAGTAAATAATTAGTAAGAAAATATTTTTTTCTTCTTTTTTTTGCAGTGTAAAAAGACTAGATTAGTATTTTCTTGTAAAACGAATAATCTTTGTTTAATTTACAACTTTGAAATATTTTTTTATAGTGCAGCGATTAAATTACACATACACATCAAATCATCATTGTACCGTTTTTGTCCAGAGGTTTTAGCATGAGATAAAGTGTATAGATTCAAAATAAATGGATTTTAAAGCTTCATGCCACACGAGAATAAACTTAAAGGGAAAGTTCTCCCAAAAATGAAAATTTTTGACAGTTGATGGTAGCAATTGACTTCCGTAGTAGGAAAGAAATACTATAGAAGTCAATGGCTACCTTCAACTGTCTGGTTACCAACATTCTTCAAAAAATCCTCTTTTGTGTTCAACAGAAGAAAGAAACTCATACAGGTTTAGAACAACACAAAGGTGAGTAAATTATGACAAAATGTTAATTTTTAGGTGAACTATAGCCACAATTTTGATTTCTTGAGGTCTTTAAAGAGTGTATAAATCACCATATTATGGAAGTCCCTTGAGCTCTGTGGTTTTTCCCGACAGATGTACGCTGGAGAGCTGAACTTCTGGAGAGAGACATGAAGCAGCTTTAAGAGCAGTAAAAGCATGCGGGAAGCTGCTAGAAAGGTCAGTCTGGTCTAATAAACGCACCTCTTCGGGTACCTGCTCCAAACTCTCTCTCAGTGTTGTGAGTTTGAGGACGGTCGGCCCGTTTTCCTCCTACTCGTGTCAGCTGTCAGCTCCTCCTTCTCAGATGTAGTTCTGCTGCGGTTCAGGACTCAATCAGACCCGACCGTCTGCTCTCGCTGGGAGGACCTCATGCACACGCACTGATTGATTCACGCATGAACTTATGGAGTACACTTACTTCTGGCTGATGTGGATCGGCGCTCTGCTGCCAGGTGAGTGAGCTTATGCAAGCATGATTGACAGGTGTTTGAGAGAGCGTACACTGCAAAACTTATTTTTGTCTTTTCCAGTACAAATATCTAAACATTATTAAATCAAGATACATTTACTGGAAAAGCAAAATTATTTCAGATATTAAGTGAGTTTATGCTTAGGACAAATTTCTGCCAATGGGGTCAGAAAAATAAACTTAATTCAAAGGGAAAACAAGTGTATTTTTCTGATCCCACTTGCAGATATTTGCCAGTTTTATGCATAAACTCATTTTATGCATACAAGATATTTTCTACAACTCATTTTTTCTTAGGAGAAACCTGTGAATACTTGGGCAAAAGCTCTTTATTTTAATCTCATTGACACAAAATTGAGATATTAAAGATACCTTTTCATTAACAAGTGTGATAAAACAGTCATAATAGCTGTGCGCTTTCTAAGTTCTGAGGAATTAAGTACTTTAGATATTTTTGTGAGTGCTTGGGGTTTATCAAGTTGATCTCAAGTTCATTAAAGTGATCCTTTACTGCTCTGGGAACGACAGGTTGATAAAGGAGGAGGAATTACTGTGTGACCTTCAACCAGAACATCCAGATGGACTTTTATGATCAGGATCAAACATACAATCTGGACCCACTTACTCATCTAATGGACCTACACAAGAGGGCACATGTTATACATAGGTTTGATTATAATAAATGTATGCACAGAAGATGTATTCTGGTGGACTGACTTCCCAGAGATTTTTAATGAGCTGAGAAGTGGTTACCTCAAGTATTAGCTCATGAATACAGACCGATCCAAACTAGAGGTGCCAGAACTTCAGTCCTACAGCTCAACTGACTGGATTTCCAAGAGTAGCAGCTCCCAAACTGGCATGCACAAGACAATATGCATAATGTTTAATAATCATTATAATATTTTAAACATTTGGTCAAATATTTGTTATTTTAGGGGATGCAACCAGTCAAAAAAGCTAAGTCTGAAAAGATTTACTGAACGATTTCTAATGAGAAGAACAAAACTGACTTCATTTGCCTGCATTCAAATAATAATAAAAAACTTCTGAAACGTTTAGGAACCATAAAAGCATGGAATTTAGCGCTGCGTTTGCATGTGGCCTCCAGCAGAGGGCGCAGATTTATTAGCCTACACTGTTTACGTGAGGAACAGTTATGGGAGCTCTTAAATACGGTCATTTAAAAACAATAGACGTCTCAAAATGGAAAAAGTACGTCNGAACGATTTCTAATGAGAAGAACAAAACTGACTTCATTTGCCTGCATTAAAATAATAATACAAAATTCTGAAACGTTTAGGAACCATAAAAGCATGGAATTTAGCGCTGCGTTTGCATGTGGCCTCCAGCAGAGGGCGCAGATTTATTAGCCTACACTGTTTACGTGAGGAACAGTTACGGGAGCTCTTAAATACGGTCATTTAAAAACAATAGACGTCTCAAAATGGAAAAAGTACGTCTGAGGCAAGATATTTTTAGGGAATGCTTTGGAAAAAGGACCTAATTCCTGGCTAACTCCCATTAAAAACAATTGGGGCAAACTTTAGAGTCAAAACACATGTGAAAGAAGGACCATAATTGTTGTCACTGTAATGCATTTTATTTGAATACTTATGGAGATGTTTCTCGTTGTTTACGCTCTTGGAGAGCGCTCTGATTGGCTGACGATGACACGGAAAGTGTCTCGGCCTGGAATTCTGGCGGGAGTTCTGATACGCTGATAATTGCCAGTAATGAGGAGAAAATACCATCCGTCTGACAGATTTTAACCTACTTTTAGCTTAATCAAAACCTCAGATAGGCCTACGGGTTTCAAATATTCACTTTTGGGACACAGATGTCTTACTTGGTATTTTTTGTCTTGTTTTCCAGTGCAAATATAAAAAAATTCTCAAATCAAGATTTAGCCTACTTGAGATGTTAAATGACTTAAAGGTGGTACAGAGGATCTTTTCGTCGACTGAGTTTTTGAAATGAGCGCATGCGTAAGAACAACCCCCCTCCATTTTGAGTGAACGCCTCCCAAAACTCGTGCATGAGTATTGGAACACGAGTGTTTACCACTGGCATTCGCTGTGTTATTAAGCCGGGCACACATTTAACGACTAGCTAAATCATTCTAAGACTGTGCTCAACATACAGCGATTGTTTCCTGCTCCTGAAGCAGATTTATATACTTTCACATGGAATTTGAACACCGACTGTAATCGCAGACTGAACGCAACTGGCTCTGACTGGACGCATTTGAGCGCGATCAGTCATAAGTATCAATTTACATTCATAATCGGCCTTACAATCGTTAAGTGTGTGCGTGACTTAAAGCCGCACACACACTTATTGGATTCATTATGTCGGACTCACCGCAGGTAACTCATAATCTACAGTTGTTACTCCTGTCTCCTGACAAAAACATTGCATGCGGCGCCTGTGGAAGGTGGAAAGATACTGGAGCGCGCAGCCGCGCGTCTCTCACAAGGAACGTCATGGCAGTGATTGACAAGCCAGAGGGCCAATCGTTTACGACAATCACTGATGTTTTTAAGGCCCTACCTCGTGCACAGATGATGTATATTAATATTATTCCTGTCAGTGCACCTAATAAATAGTCTTTTATCAGTTAGTAAAGACAGTTTCAAGTAATATTGCAAAAATGTATAAAACAAAACATCCTCTTTAGCACCTTTAAGATATTAAGTCTTGTTTTCTGAAGAAAAAAAATAATCTAAATTGCGTTTATATGAAAAAATATCTGCCATTGTGGTCAGAAAAATGACCTTATAGGGAAAACAAGACTTTTTTTCTTACTTTACCGATGGATATTTTTTTTTGTTTTAAGCAAAAACTCACTTAATTGACCCTTCGCCAGGAGTTTGATTGACAGGCGATCTAACCAATCATAACGCCAAATCCACCTTTTTGTCCGACAAAGCAGTCAGGGGAGTTAGATTAATGTAGGTGGACTTGAACGTGAAAAAATGGTGTCTACCTGTCTTTCCGCGATTGAAACAACATTCCTTCTGATGTTCATTCATGTTTATGCTATAAATGAACTAGTAGGAAGAGATGATCGGTTCTCTGAATTTCACTTGAACTGAGGCGCTACAGCGATTTGTCACGACACATTAAAGAGCCACAAAACAATATTTATTGTTTAAATTTCTTAAAAATTACAAAATTTGAAATTTGTTTCATATCAAAAGTAACCTGCTCTGTCTTGTCTGTCGACGCGTTGTGAGTCTCCACTTTGCTCCGCGAAGTATTTTTCACTGCGTGAGAACATGATGTGTGGCGAGAGATCGGCATCATGGCTTGTCGGACGTAGCAACAGTAACTAAAGGGGGCGGGTCTTTGCGAACGGTCAATTTTGATCCATTTTTCAGTATACATGACTTAATATCTTAAGTTATTTTGCTTCTCTTGATTTAAGAATGTTTAGATATTTGTCCTGGAAAACAAAAATACTAAATTTTTTGTCAAAATCATGTGTCCTGTTAAGAAGAGGTGTGCCGTTTCTTTATTAAGTGATCCGACTTGTGATTTTCACCTGTTGGACTGTAAAACAGGTGAAAAAACACTGAAAGAGGGACCTGAGCCATTTCTAGACACTTGGACGTGTCAGAAGAGCCACCTGTTCAATAACTCAAAATTAAGAGCACTTTCCCAGAATCCTTTTGTGAAGACTTTACCATCCTGGAATCTTACGCAGTCACTTGCCATGTGAGTGTAATGTCTGGTTAGGATCATTTCTGGCCCAAAGTGTTGGTCGTGGATTCATTTCTCATCTGAGCCAGAACCGGTCTGAAAGCACTGCGATAAATCCAATTCTGGCAACCCAACTGGAGATTTTTGTCTCAATCTAATTAAAATATATGCATTTTACCCAATATATATATTTTTATGCAGTGCGCAATAAGGTTTCTCACTAGGATTTGGAACACATGGTGAATCACACATGAAAAATGACTAATGTCACCAGATCCCCTCAAGAATGCAGAGCATCTGAGCACATAACATTCGTTATGGTCATTACTATTGTAAAGTGGCTGTAATTTTGCCACAGATCTTGGCTGGTTTCACAATAACAAGTAGCAATTGGCTAACGCTTCGCCTCATATTCCCAGAGATGGTTTATTAAAGGAGTGTTTTGGGTTCAATAAAACCAGTGTTGTTACTAACTGAAAATAGTAAGTTAAAGTATTGAAATTACTAATATTTAACAGGCACGTGCACAGACAGACCCTAAGGACCTGCCCTTTTCGTCTCTGACTAGACAAGTTCCCTTTTTGCAAGATTTTTTTTATATTTCAGTATATCACATGATTAAAATTTCTACAGAGAGCCAGCCTAACTTAGGCAATAGCCCTCCATTAAGCTTAACAACAAGCGAGTCTGGCATTGGCGTAAAATAGCATTGTGCAGTGTCGGAAATGCACCAAAATGAATAAAAATGCCTGCAAAATTCAAGATATGAACTGTCACTGTATGAGATTTTGTCTTTTATATCATATTATATAGTTAAGCAATATCACACAAGGAAAAGTGCTGTTTTCCCGAATATCAGCGGGATTGCAAATGTAATATTCATTACAATTTTTAAATAATTTTGACTGTTTTTGCTCTATTTGACCAATAATAATAGTTCCAAACACCCAGTATCATTCATAAATAAATAAGTCGGTTTGAACGAATCGTGAATGAATGATTCTTTGACTCTCGTATTAAGCCACCTACTGGCGGTTTTAGTTAGAAAAATATCATTTAACAAATATCACCAAATTTAATATCAAATATCACCACTGTGTTGCCTGATGACTTTTCATCCTGAACCTCTTTCTTTGTGGGACTTTTCATCCTGCTGAGAAAAAGAGAAGAATACAGAGGAAATGTGATTGGCCCTTTTTCTTTTTTCCCTGTCAGGGGAAACGTTTCCCCAGGAAATTAAACTTGAAAGGCGATGTGACGTCACTTCTGCAATACCATATTCGAGTGACCTACCCCGATAAACATTTAAATGAAATCCAGAGGCACTTACTGTTGAGAGTCGCTGCTAATGTCCATCCAGAACCCGAGGGAAGTGAGAACAGACCATCACAGGACACAAAATTCCCTTTGATTTGTGCTGCCGATGGTGTTTAGCTTGATTTTTCCCTCCTGCTCTTTCTTGTGGTCTTATTGACTGTTTATCATCTTTGTGCACCATGTGAGATAAATTTTGCCTCTTTAAAAACAACAAAAGAGTAAGAGCGACATATTGTAACATTTAGACCTTTTATCAGTGACTCTTAATGTGAACGCAGTATTCATGCCAAAAATAATTTGCTAAGACAAGCATCACTACACTGCAAAAAGCGATTTTCTTCCTCAGAATTTGTATCTTGTTTTCCAGTACAAATATCTAAACATTCTCAAATCAAGATTCATTTACGGAAAAAGCTAAATGAATTTAAAAAAGGTGAGTTTGTACATGAAACAATGGGGTCAGGAAAATAAACTTGATTCAAAGTGAAAACAAGATTATTTTTCTTACCCAGTTGGTGGATATTTGCTCTTGTTTTAAGCATAAAGTCTAACGATAAGTTTTTAACTTCAGCATGTTAAGCATCCCGAATCATTTGCGCTCAAGTCATGAACAATTCATCAAGTCACTTCTAATAATCTTGGGAATAGTCTACAAATGGTAAAGTATTTAACATGAATTGAATCCAATTAAAAAGCTGTTTGTGTTTATTTCAGGGCCGCAGACTTGCTTTAATATTGACACAAGACATGCGAGAATCATCAAGGGTTCGAAAGAAGCTCAGTTTGGATATACGGTTCAGCAACATGAGGCCGATGGGCGGAAATGGTAAGACTGCATCTTCAGGAACTGATTTGAAAAGTTTTCTTTACTCAGCCAATCCATATAGATCAAAGAGAAAACCAGTTCTGTATGGAATCCTTGAATTTTTATTCCCAGTCTCAGTTTCATAGGCCTGAGAAAACTAGCTAATTGCGAACAGCGTAATCAAATTAAAAACTACTCATGTATAAAAACAATATGCTTACAGTTTATTGCAAAATAGGCATATATATTCAAATACTTAGAGAGCGTAGGGAGACCGACTTGATTACGTCATTCTGTGCTTCATGGGAGTGGGTGGAGCTAATAGTTTTGACTCTCTGATTGGTGTAATTTTCTGTATAGCATTATGGGTAATGTAGTTTTTCACCACGTATTCCACTGTTAAACGTGATCATTTAGTTGAAATAATCCAGACGTCTTCAACAGAAGCAAATAGCATCGATTAAAAACCTCGTAGCTCACAGTATGTCTGACATTTTGAGTTATTGTTAAAAATCAAGTTTTTACTTCCAGAACCCGACTGTTGCACTCTATTGCTGTCTATAAGAAACAATCAAGATATTATTGAGAAATGCAGAACTTCAGCAATCATTTTCTTCATGAATACTTCCATCCATCATTTTTTTCCGCTGAAATAGTGTTGTGAAATGCGATCGCGCACACATCAACGTTCTGCTGTCTGCTGGCAAACACACAGTCTCAGAATCGACCTTGAAACTCTCCCAGCAGGAAGACGAATCGCTCTCACTGAAGTAAATCAAACTGTGGTTCTCCTGACACCACGTAATTCAGCTGCAGATTTCTGCAAGAATCAGATTCATGGGAAATTAAAGAAGCAATAAACAAAACCGTTCACAATGAAAAACAATGACACAAGTTTGATGCATCTAGTAGCAAGTGAGTCATTGCAGATCGTCTTAGTCTTAGAAATATTACAGTACTACACTCTAAAAAATGCTGGGTTAAAAACAACCCAAGTTGGGTTGAAAATGGACAAACCCAGCGATTGGGTTGTTTTGACCCAGCAGTTGGGTTAAATGTTTGCCCAACCTGCTGGGTAGTTTTATTTAACCCAACAATTGTTTACAAATGACTATATGTCTGGCTTAAAATGAACCCAAAATAGGTTGGAAATTAAAAATCAGACTCATAATTACTAGAGGCAACAATAATAATCAAAAAGATGAGTATTTAATAATAAGCAATTTAATAAATGTTTATTGTTTAAATATTATTCAAAAAAAGTATCAATAAATGTTTGTTTATTAAACATATTAATAAATGTTAATTTCCAACATATTTTGGGTTCATTTTAAGCAAGAAATACAGTAATTTTTAAACAATATTTGGGTTAAATAAAACTACCCAGCAGGTTGGGCAAACATTTAACCCAGCCGCTAGGTTAAAACAACCCAATCGCTGGGTTTGTCCATTTTCAACCCAACTTGGGTTGTTTTTAACCCAGCATTTTTTAGAGTGTATGTATTAAAATTCTTAGAGAGTCAAGTACGTTTACAGATGCAATGATGCAGTGGTGGTTCTGCACATTGTATATGCAAGTAATGCAATACTTATTAGAGAGTAATTAGTGCAGAAATCCATTTACACTGCTGAAGATGTAATTATGTGAATTAATTACTTTTTAGAGTAACTAACCCAACACTGCTTATGCTTTAACTCGTCAAAATAATTTGCCATTTTTAACTTTTTAATCAACTTGGGTTTTTTTTAAGTCAATTTAATATAATTTAATTTGAAAAGACTTTGATTAATGACCAATTTGATTATACTTAAAAAATTTAAGGCAGCAACTGAACTTAAGATTTAAAGTTGAAATAGGTGGAAATGTATTACAGTGTAGTCAAATAAATTGTTTTTATAGTATTTAAAACAAAAACAAAACTTTTTAAATTATTTTTACACCTCATTTGTCATTGGTCAGAATTAGTCTCACCCCAAACTCACACCATTGGTTGAATCAGAAGTTGACAAATAAATGTTTTGAAAGAGACAAAGGCTGCGTCTTAAATAAATAAATAAGTAAAAATGTATATATAAATATATATATATACACACACACACACACACATTTAACATTCTCTCAACATGAGGACAGGAGAGCTGTCAGTCAATAAATGGGAAAACAGTAACGTGTGTTACTTATTTGAAAAAGTAACTCAGATATTTTGTTGTACATTTAAAATGTGTTACTTTACTATCTAATTGAAAAAAAGTCACCTGATTTCATAACTCAAATTACTTGTAATGTTTTACCCCCAACATTGTCATACCCGGATGACCTACTAGTTCTGGCAAGATTCTGAAGTGTGCATACGATTGACACAGGAGAGGATTTATGAATGGCAGTGAAGTGATGCAACTGATGATAATGACAACATGGTGAATGTAGTACGTCCGGATTACATTCATACTATATAGAACATGCTTTTTTAGCTGTCGTGATGTAATTACTACTCAAACTATACAATTACCTATTCAAACTAAGTACCTACTCAAGAGAGTATGCGATTTCGGACGCAGCCAGGAAGTCAAACTAAGAATGACTGACTAATAGGGAGTCTGAACATTGTGAACTATGTGAGAAATTGTTTAATATACAAAAAATACAGCAGGTTTAGGTAGACCATGATGTTAAGCATAAATTTTAACACCATGTGCATGCAAAATTGCAGCCTGCTGATCCTTCCAGAATGCTACTTGCGTCATGAGCAAATAATGGCATTTACTGTAACCCAGCCGACTGTGTTAAAGCTAATCAATTAGTCCGAAACCATTACACGGTCACAGTTTACAGCCTTTAAAACACAGGGTATTGTTTTAGACTCGTAAAAGCCCAGACACAAAAAAATACACACCATAAACCAAACTCCCACTGCACTAAAACCTCCAAATCCGGACGTCAACTTCCTGTTTTTTAATCCTGAGGTTTGTCATCACTGATGGATAACTCGTGGTCCCCCAGCATTGAGAAATCTGGGGGCCTTTGATGTGCACAGGTAAATAAGTGGAAAGTATTTGCACTTGTCTCGACCTGTCTACGAGCGCTCGCGCGCCACTCGTGAGCTCTGGAAAGTATGTGTTTTGTGGCTTGTAATTCCCAAACCCCCTCCTGTGCATCAAGACAAACCGTGTGGCGTGCTTTTCCTTCTGGAATGTGATTTACTGTGCAGGAACCAAGAGGAATGCTGTTTTTTAATTTTTGTAGAATGTCCCTTAAATGAAGACAAGGGACTGTTTTGCTTTATGCACTAATGGATATAAAATATTTCATGCATCTTTTTTTTGCAGAACTATTCAATGCAGTTCTTGTCAAAGTTTGAGTGCATCCTGTTTTTTTTATATAATTCAACAAAATATTTACTTGTAATAAATGCTCCTGGTTTTATTGTGAATGATTTATCCGTGCACATTTGTCTTCATGATATTTCATGAAAAATAAAAGATTATTCTAACAGTTAACAGGAATTTCACAATGTAAATTTAATGTTGCTAATGTTATAGGACTAGTTCACTTTCAAATTAAAATTTTCCTGATAATTTACTCACCCCCATGTCATCCAAGATGTTCATGTCTTTCTTTCTTCAGTCGAAAAGAAATGAAGGTTTTTGATGAAAACATTCCAGGATTTTTCTCCTTATAGTGGACTTCACTGGAGCCCAAACGGTTGAAGGTCAAAATTACAGTTTCAGTGCAGCTTCAAAGGACTTTAAACAATACCAGATGAGAAATAAGGGTCTTATCTAGAGAAACCATCACTCATTTTCTAAAAATTGTTTTTTTAATTTTATACATTTTAACCATAAATGCTCATCTTGAACTAGCTCTCTTCTTCTTCTATATTTGAATTCCGGCAGTGTAGACGCTGCTAAGTGTATTACTGCCCTCCACAGGTCAAAGTTTGAACTAATTGTCATAAACAATATGCTAGTGCAAGTATATAACAATTAGTTCAAACTTTGACCTGTGAAGGGCAGTAATACACTTAGCAGTGTCTACACTGCTGGAATTCAAATACACTCTATAAAATGCTGGGTTAAAAACAACCCAAGTTGGGTTGAAAATGGACAAACCCAGCGATTGGGTTGTTTTGACCCAGCAGTTGGGTTAAATGTTTGCCCAACCTGCTGGGTAGTTTTATTTAACCCAACAATTGTTTACAAATGACTATATGTCTGGCTTAAAATGAACCCAAAATAGGTTGGAAATTAAAAATCAGACTCATAATTACTAGAGGCAACAATAATAATCAAAAAGATGAGCATTTATTAATAAGCAATTTAATAAATGTTTATTGTTTAAATATTATTCAAAAAAAGTATTAATAAATGTTTGTTTATTAAACATATTAATAAATGTTAATTTCCAACATATTTTGGGTTCATTTTAAGCAAGAAATACAGTAATTTTTAAACAATATTTGGGTTAAATAAAACTACCCAGCAGGTTGGGCAAACATTTAACCCAGCCGCTGGGTTAAAACAACCCAATCGCTGGGTTTGTCCATTTTCAACCCAGCATTTTTTAGAGTGTGGGAGACCGTTTTGGTTGCCAAAACTTTACATTAAAAAAAAAAGGTTGCAACATTTTGAGTTTTACAGATTGAACATATATTTCATTAACATAAATAATATTAATGTGCCAAATTACTAAAATCTTTATAATATACATGCAGTATACGGGCTGTTTTAACCCAGTGGTTGAGTTAAATGTTTGACCAACCTGCTGGGTAGTTTTATTTAACTCAACTATTGTTTAAAAAAGACAATGTCTGGCTTAAAATGAAAACAAAAACAGGTTGGAAATTAAAAATCAGACACATTATTACTAGAGGGAAATGGTGAACATTTATTAATAAGCAATTTCATAAATGTTTATTGTTTAATTATTATTCATTAAACTTATTAATAAATGTCAATTTCCAACATACTTTGGGTTCATTTAAGCAAAAAATACAGTCATTTTTAAACAATATTTGGGTTAAATAAAACTACCCAGCAGGTTGGGCAAACATTTAACCCAACCGCCGGGTTAAAACAACCCAATTGCTGGGTTTGTCCATTTTCAACCCAACTTGGGTTGTTTTTAACCCAGCATTTTTTAGAGTGTATAGAAGAAGAAGAGAGCTAGTTCAAGATGAGCATTTATGGTTAAAACGTATATCATTTAAATTTTTTTTTAGAAAATGAGCGATGTTTTCATTAGATAAGACCCTTATTTCTCATCTGGGACCGTGTAAAACAATTTGAAGCTGCACTGAAACTGACATTTTTACCTTCAACCGTTTGGGCTCCAGTGAAGTCCACTATAAGGAGAAAAGTCCTGGAATGTTTTCATCAAAAACCTTCATTTCTTTTCGACTGAAGAAAGAAAAACATGAACATCTCGGATGACATGGGGGTGAGTAAATTATCAGGAAATTTTAATTTGAAAGTGAACTAATCCTTTAACATAATACAATTTTTGGCAATAATATCAAAAAAGCATATAGAGTTAAAAAGAAGCGTTACCACTACACTGTAAAAAATGATGTTCTTCCCCAGTATTTTTGTCTTGTTTTTCAGTACAAATATCTTTCAGTAAATGCGTGAACTTGAAATGCAATGCAAGTTGCATTGGATAAAATGCATAAATCTAAATGCAAACAGGTGCAAACTTTTGTGAATGGTGCATTCTATAATAAGCCTCATTTGCATGTTTGTGCTGGAAAAAAAGAGAATGACTTACTTTGAGTAAACATTGTTCAGTAGATATCAAGTTTCGAATCACAACTGTTTAGTGAATTGTTGTAAAGTTGTAGTTTATCAATCAACCTTGATTGGGGTTGAATTCAGAGCTTTCCAGTTACCAGTGTTACCCAATGTTTAACCACTAGGTTTTATATACTGTATGTATGCTTTATATATCTTGAAATGACAGTTCATTTCACGCAAATGTAAATTGAATGTTTAGTGCTATGAAATCTAATCGGAGTGAATAGAAGCCTTTGCACTGTTTCTCCACCATACTACAATCATATAGTTTGCTGCTAACCAAAAACATCATTATAGGATGTAATATCAGACTCTATCATGGCATTGTTAAGTGGAAACCCCAAACAAACTGCCAACCTTCCATTTCCAAATAGAACACAAATAGCTCATTCAAACGGTATGGATTAGTTTGACATGCAATGACAAAATATATAATGACAAATCTATTTATTTAAGTGTATGCTTGAACACTCATACTTTGTTTAGGGTAAGATGAACCATCATCTTTTCAGATGTTGAGCTCCAATTTATTGTGAAAACCCTGGCATGTTGTCTTAGCATTGGATGGACTGGAAAAAAGACTGGGTTTAACCAGACGTTCTTCAAATAACTTTGCCTCAGGATAGACTAAACCTTCACTACGGGTGCCAAAGAGTAACAGTACATTCCAATAATGACTGATGTTCAGAGAGCGGTGCATTGTGGGAACTGAGAGTGCTGCACATCCCGAAAAACAATTGCAATCCATCATGTGCCTTAAAGCAAAAACAACCCCTACTATGGTACTTTATAGCATAATACTGAAAGATTACCATATTTATTCACAATGGTAATACAGTAAAATAATTTACCTTCTGAAAAGACGGTAGTTTAATCCACTCTAGTTTGCTGGTATTAATAGATTTAGTTGGTTTTCAGCTGGTCTTAACTGCCAAAAACCTCTGTAAAATCAAACTAGACCATCCTGATTAGTGAAAGGTGGCCAGTTATAACCAACTCAGACTGGTTTATGTTGGGGGGTTTTCATATTGACAATATGACAAGACTGCGGATTGATTGACAGCAGTGTTTTTGTGATCCAAAACACACGGCCGCTGCAGGTCACAGTGGCAGTAGAGGAATGTAAACATTGACATGGATGGATTTCACAGGCCAAACTCTGGGATGCGGTTTGTCATCGTAGTTCTAAACGTCTTGATCTCAACGTGAACAGAATTTCTGAGTTTTCTTGTTGGTTTCTGGTATTGGCTCGGTCTCAAACGTACCTCAGAAGCTGGAAAAATCTGCGTAGCGATTCCCTACTGCTGGGCTCATGTAGCGTTTTCTTCCTATCAGGGAGTGAATGACTTTGACTGGAACTCTGGAACACTGCTGGAATGTTGAACTTGTGGATCCTATTTGCGTTTCTCATAAAATGGCTGTTTGGACTGATCTGCTACCGTTACTTTTCCTGGAGATAATCTTGAGTGCTTCTTTCCTGTGCAAAACTTACCTCCATGACGCTAGGGTGTTGCTTGAGCATTGCTAAAGTTGCTATTGTATTTTTGGCGTTTCCAGGTATATTTGAAGTGGTTTTCAAGGTGGTTGCTTACTGGCCTAAGTCAAAAGACTTGGTGCCATGTTTTTGCAGATATACATAATTACAGAATACATCAAGCAATTAAACATGATCAAATAAAGCATGTTGTATAAGTATTTAAGAGAGTATATTCTTGTATTTCAGGCTCCTAGTAGGAGCTCCCTTTGAGAGGAGCGGTGAACATCAGACAGGTGACGTCTACAGATGTCCACTAGACAGAAAACCTGCCACAAACTGCACACGATTGCATCTAGGTATCATATCACCCAATTGACACCTTAATGTTAAAGGCGTATTGTACCAACATTTTGTAATATTTTTCCTTTGGACTTTCAAGGAAAGATATCCCTAAACAATGTGTCTGAACGCAAAGAGAAAATGAGGTTGGGAATGAGTCTCACCACTAACCCCAAGGATAACAGCTTTGTGGTAATAATTATGTTCACTTTAATGCATTAACTATTCTACTTTTCTACTATTCATCAGTGCATGTTATTCTAAAGAAATGTCATAATTTTTCATCAAAATGCTGAATGCACAATGTGGGTTGCGAACACGGTTTCATGCTGGCTGTGTTTTAGGCATGTGGGCCGCTGTGGTCGTACGAGTGTGGAAGTTCCTACTACAGCACGGGCATCTGTTCAAGAGTCAATAGCAGCTTCAACTTCACCCACAGCATCGCTCCAGCCTTTCAAAGTAATGCCAAACTCTTCATTGATGAAGCTTCTTATGGAATCTGCTTTCATCACATGCATTCTGACAGCATCCGTTTCTCCACAGGATGCGAGACCTACATGGACATAGTGATTGTGTTAGATGGATCCAACTCCATCTACCCCTGGTATGAGGTTCAAGATTTCCTGATAAATGTGCTACAGAAGTTTTACATCGGTCCAGGACAGATCCAGGTGCGTCTGAATTATGACCTGGAAAATCAGTTTGGACAGTTTTGACTTTGCTTTGGGTTGTACAAAATCAGCACTTACCACTGTACTCGCGAGGCTCAGGAACTTTAGCCAAACTCGTGCAAACAAATCTGATAATTCAAGAAAATATACATAATTTTATTAAATGGTAATTATGATGCATTATAGAAATCTCTATATTTATTTTTAATATTTTAAAGCAAAATTTCTGTTTCAAGCATTAGTTTTTAAAGGCTGGACTTTTCAAATCTGTACAAATTTTAAAACACTAGGCATCGGATCCCACACTACCTTTAATGTCATTCTGAACGCAACAAACAGATGCAAAAATGTGGACCTTGACAAATGTAAACAATATGGCTGCATCTGAAATCGCATACTTCCCTACTATATAGTGGGCGAAAAACAGTATGTGACATAAGTAGTATGTCCGAATTCACAGTACTCATAAGAGAGCAGGCAAAAATACCCGGATGACCTACTACTTCCGGCGAGATTCTGAAGTGTGCATTCAAAGGACAGTTTACTATCCCATGAGGCACCGGGATTTGTGAATGTCAGTGAAGCGACGCAACTGATGCTGGTAGGTCACATGATAATGACAACATGGCGAATGTAGTATGCTCATGCTATATAGAACATACTTTTTTTTTGGTCGTGAAGTAATTACTTATTCAAAAGAATTACCTACTCAAGAGAGATTGCGATTTGAGACAAAGCCACAGTATTCGGACATACTACTCTTTTGGCATACTGTTTTTCACATAGTATATAGTGGGGAAGTATTCGATTTCTGATACAGCCTATGTGTTCAAAAAATTCAAACATGTCTGATCTCCGACAAATCATATTTTCGAAAAAAAATATCAATCTGTGCTCATGATACACTGCGCAATTTTCTGTGAAATCTGTCAACTCAAATCTGCAGACTAGCACAGCATCTGGGCCAAAATCATGCAGTGTATTCCAGTTGAACAACAGAATTTGATGACATGTAAAAGCAAGTATAATGTAAATTATGCCATCTCACCTGGTGTTGTGTCCTGTTGTCCAGGTAGGTGTGGTGCAGTACGGTGAACGAGTCGTGAACGAGTTTCGGCTGAATGATTTTCGTACGGTTGAGGAGGTTGTAGCGGCAGCGAAGAATATCAACCAGCGAGGCGGAGAGGAGACGCGCACGGCCCTCGGGATTAATGCGGCCCGGTAAACTGGCATGTTTGTGTTTGTCTGTCTACCATTTATAAACGTATGTGCATCGTTATTTACAATGGAAATAAGGCAAAACAAATGAGTCAAGGTGATTTGCAACTGCATAAAATCACAATATATTGGAGCATTATTTTGGATCAGCTAATATAAATAATGTTAAACTGGCATTTGACATTACTTCCAAGAAGTCGGCAAGTCCTGATTCCAATGAGCATGAACGTAAAAACAAACTTTACCATTACATATCAAGTTTATGTAATAATACCTTTTCGTCATCTGTTTTCAAAGCGATTTTGTTGTTTTTATTCTGTTTTTGCCATAAACACAATATGCTCTCGTTCTGTCGTGGCGACATCATGTGGTCAACGTGAACGTGATGTCTGAACTCATGCTACTCTTTGGCTTAACTCAATGTTTTCATGTTAAAAGAACATGCTTCAATCAAGTAGCTCAATGAAATATAGAAAACAGGATTTCACATCATGCTTTTCATGGGGCTGGATAGGGACAGTAAATGTTGAAATAAAGTGTTATTTTATGCATTTTTAGTAAGATGCGAAAATGGGGAGATTAGTTAACGTTCTTTTATGTTGTTGTTTTTTTGTGTGTGTGTGTGTGGGGGGGTCAGACAAAGATACATTTTTTGTGTGTGACTCACTCATTGTATATGTATTTATAACAGAACTCAAGCGTTCAAACATGGAGGTCGTCCAGATGCTAAGAAAGTCATGATTGTCATCACTGATGGAGAATCGCATGACAGCCCAGACCTAAAGAAAGCCGTGGAAGAAAGCGAGAAGGATAATATCACCTTGTATGGTATCGCGGTGAGTTACTGCTTCTTTTCAGTCAAATCCTCCAGATGCGTTCATCAGGTTTACTTTGATCCGTCAGTCATGTAACTCAAACTCTTGAGTTGTTTTCAAACAGGTGCACAGGTCGAACAGGTGAACATAGCTCAGATATTCCAATGCCGTTCCAGGTTCTTGGCTACTATAATCGGCGAGGGATCAATCCTGAAGCTTTTCTGAGGGAAATCAAGTTCATAGCCACTGATCCTGAGGAGCACTTCTTCAGCGTCACTGATGAGTCGGCCCTGAAGGATATCGTTGATGCTCTAGGAGAGAAGATCTTCAGCTTGGAGGGTATGAACTTTGTGAAATCGGTGAATACATGTTCAACATAAGCATAATCCCATGCTTAAGGCATATCTGGAGACCAGAATGCCACAGAAAACAAACAGAATGCATAGAAACATGCTAAAATCCACTCATAACACTGTAGAAACCACATTTAAAACCACTCAGAAAACCCTATCAACTGCACAGCAACATACAAACTATAGCAACAGCCTGCCAACCATACACAACACATTAGTATCATCACAGTGAATTTTGCACAGCAAAACACTCAAAAATGGACTTTTCTGCAGGTACCAACCAGAACGGTACAGCCTTTGGTTTGCAGATGTCTCAAGCTGGATTCTCCTCACATATCGTGGAGGTGAGTGTTTCTGCATCCATTCCATCCAGAAGAAATATAAATATTGACAACAGCGCTAATGTGCGGAGAATTATATTAAGTACTCAGTGAGGTGCATGAAATGCTGTTATTTTGCTCTTTGCACTCTGTGATTGAGTTTGAAGCTCTTGCATTAGCCTGGAGCAGAAACTACGGCATCAGTCAAAATAAAGAGTCATTGAAAGAATGATTCGTTTACCGCTCTGTGCCCATGGGAAAACAAACCTTAGGTACGTCCTTTTAGGGCCCGACAGAAGCATGAATCGCCACTCTTTCAATTTAAATAAGGCTTGCTTACGTTTGAAGCTGTTCCACATGCTGTGAGCGGCATGAAAACAGACCGTCTTCAGAGAGAAGGACAATTTTTCATGGAGGAGAGGGGTTCATCTAGCTTTCGTGTTAGATGAAGGACAACTTATCTGGAGAAAAATAAAAAAAAATTTCATAACTTTCACTGTTGGATCCCAGGAGCTGCTTTTGACAGTGGCAATTTGAGACGGGAGATAACGTCTCGGAAAGTTTTTTTTCATTCTTGCCTTCTCTAAGGGAACGAGGTCCAGAGAACACATATGGTTTTGTTGAATTAGGCTGCTTGAGCGAGGAACCCTTACACAAACACTCACACACGTGCCCTTGTGTTTTATGTGCACGCTTGTGCATGTGACTCTATTTGTAAAGGAAGGCTTTTGCCTTATTTGCTTGTGGCTGTAAATGTTTTTAAAAGAATGACTTTATTTTGTTTTATAAGAAAAAGAGCTCAGTGTCCATCAAGCCTGCAGTAAATACAACCTAATCAGATGGAAATAAAACGTTTGGAAGTCAGTTTTTTAGCTTGGGCCGTTGTTTTGTAAAGAGCTAAAGAGGTGCCAGGCCTCAAAACTCTGCTGCAAAACCTAGTTATACTGCTGTCTTCTGCCTATGTTGGTGAAATAGATTTGAAAATCAAATAGAATCTGATTTACTCAATAAGCATGATACTCTAACAAGCATAAAAATACAAAACACACAAATATTGAATGAATTTATAATGAACTTTGACCTCACATCGTCTGCATCTCTAAGCCTACAATGCATCGTGGGATTCTCCGCAAGGGATGTTGCTGCTTTAGATTTTGGATAAAAGAAGGATCTTCTGCCTTCCAAGATCCTTCTTATATAGCCTACATCTCATATATGCACCATTTCAACCAAATTCCATCAAAGAAATACATTTTAATTAATTGGGATACATTTAAATATATTTAAATTTAAAGGTTAAGCAACAATGTTTTTGGCTGTTTTACCTTTAATGTACTCCAAGCTTATGATTAGTTTCTGTGGTGATGCTCAAAATGCTTAAATGGATAATGACAATAAAATACTTGATCACTAATACAAAGTTCTGTCATGAAACTCTAGCTGGCATAGGCTGATAGGTCCTTAACTCAATCTGCTTGCAATCATAATTATCTATAGGGCACAGCTGATTGGTTCCTGCTGTATTGGTAGCCAATGAGCTCGCTGCTCAATCTTTAAATTCTTGGTCACTGGTTAGCATTTGCTGTGGCAGTTGCAGCTCCCCAGCTCCAGCTGTATAGATCTGCTATGGGTAATTCATGTATGCTATATTGTACAGCAGCAGCATGTCTTACTCACAGCAGTATGTTATGTATTGGGAGTAACAAGTCCTGTACTTGCTCAGCAGCAGCACAACCTTTAAATTCTTGGTCACTGGTCAGCATTTGCTGTAGCAGTTGCAGCGTGCTTTCAGAAACCCTTCACCTTCCCCAGCTCCACCTGTACAGATCTGCTATTCATGTAATTCATGTATGTTATATTGTACAGCAGCAGCATGTCTTACTTGCTCACAGCAGCATGTCATGTATTGGCAGTAGCAAGTCCCGTACTTGCTCTGCAGCAGCAGCAACAGTAGTAACAAAAACAACAACAACAGCAGCAATAACCAGCAGTAGCAGCAATAACAGCAGCAGCAGCAATAACAACAGCAGCAGCAATAACAACAACAGCAGCAGCAGCAATAACCAACAGCTGCAGCAATAACCAGCAGTAGCAGCAATAACAGCAGCAGCAGCAATAACCGCAGCAGCAGCAATAACCAACAGCCACAGCAATAACAACAGCAGCAGCGTAGCAGATCTATTCTGAGAGTTGTCATGACAGAACATTAATTATCCTCTTTATTCTCCTGCAAAGTATTGGACAAAGAAAGAGCTCTATAATCACACAGACACAATAACATAACATATTAAATGGTAAAATGTTATCTAACTACCTTTAACTATTGAAACCACTACCATTTTGTTTAGACATGAATAGTTTTTTACTTGTCAGAAACTCATAATTACATTATTTCTGATTTGATGCGATCACAACATTATACCTGGTTGCTAGGGCATTGCTTGGTGGTTGCTATTGTATTCTTCATCAACCCACACAATTTGAGGCATCATTAATTTCTTTGCACAAAGTGTGCGGGACGAGTAACGAGCTTAAGTTTAATATTCAGGATTAGGGTTTTGTTCAGGGGTTTGCCTTTGCAAGCACCACTAATAAAAGCGAATGGAACAACCCACAGAGTATATTGGAGAGAGTTTATTGTGCAAATGTGCCATGGAACGCTGTCAAAGTGTCCACGTCGACATTGCATGAGGAAAACTTTGGCAGTGAACACTGAGAGTTTTAGAACTCTAGTCAGACTCACAGATGACTGCTGCGCTCGCTCGCATGCATTCAGGATATCATCAAGCCGGAGACTTTTATGTCCGGTTAATCACAAAGGGTTGTCCAGATCGCTGACATGACCACTGTTTGTACTTAAAATATCTTCCTGTGCATTAAACGTCATACTGACCAAGTCTTCCTCTTGGAGAAGGTTTGTGTTGTGTTATTAGTGATGTTTGCTAAGCCACTGTGGAACCCTTTTTTTTAAAAAACTACTTAAAGACTATAATAAAAGCTAATTCAAAATATGAACGAATATGGTTATAGAATATAAATAATACTGCAAACACTTTAGCAACTACATTGCAATGCCCTAGAAACCACCTACAACTTTCTAGTATTGTGGCATTGAGTTGTGAATGGGTTAGCATCACTCAGTTAGTACTGGATATTCAGTCTTACATTGAAACAGAACTGGAATAGAACTATGACCAAGCATATTTGAGTGCAGTGGTGGTATCGGTCAGAAATGGGTTCATCATGGGTTTAAATGCTCAAGTCCCAGATGTTAATACAGTGCAGAGTTTTTGGCAGGGGCTCTCAGATCGGTGCGGGAGAGGTTTGGCAAACTCTCCGTTTGCATTCCCTATACTGCTGAAGTCCCTGCCAGGCCGTTTGTCATGATCCCATAATACTCATTGAATCCTCTCTGCAGGTACATGAACCCAGTCCTGATGCAAGACTGTGGGTGTGTGTTTTGTCCTCTACCGCTTGTGATTGTGTATTTCCCTTTCAAACAACTACCATGGTGTATGGTAAAACTCATTTTTGTATGTGAACAAACGAAAATGCAAACCATTCTCTTAAAGGACGGGATTCTGGTTGGTGCCGTTGGCGCATACGACTGGAACGGAGCTGTTCTGAAGGAGACCCGTCACGGTAAAGTCATCCCACCAAAGTCCTCTTACATGAAAGAGTTTCCAGAGGAACTGAAGAACCATGGAGCATATCTGGGTAAGAAAAATTTACTGTTTTTAGTTAGTACATAACAAGGATCTCATTCCATGATGGACAAAAATCAATATGTACTCACCATTTAGTCATTCAAAAACCCTTATGACTTTCTTTCTTCTGTGGAACATAAAAGAATTGGTCAAGAATGTTCACTCTGTTCTCTACCAGTATTATTTGTGCAAACACATTAAACTCATCAAATCAAGATGACCTGCGAAGTTTAAATAGATGGGAGTGTAAGAGATTTAAGTGCTATGAAGAGGACTATAAGACTGTTCAGTCTCTTCTTCAAAGTTATCAGGTCTTACTTTTGTAGTATGGACTAATTTTAATACATAAGGTTAACTACTTAACTAACTTAACCAGCAAACAACATCAGCACCAAACCAGCATGGAAATACAGTGCATCCGGAAAGTATGTTACAGCCTTATTCCAAAATGGATTCAATTCATTATTTTCCTCAATTCTACAAACAATAGCTCATAATGATAACATGAAAGAAGTTTGTTTGAAATCTTTGGAAATTTAAAAAAAAGTGAAAATATCACATGTACGTAAGTATTCACAACCTTTGCTCAATACTTTGTTGAAGCACCTTTGGCACCAATTACAGCCTCAAATCTTTTTGAGTATGATTCTACAAGCTTTGCGCACCTATTGTTGGGCAGTTTTTCCCATTCTTCTTTGCAGGACCTCTCAAGCTCCATCAGGTTGGATTGGAAGCATCAGTGCACAGCCATTTTCAGATCTCTCCAGAGATGTTCAATCAGGTTCAAGTCTGGGCTCTGGCTGGGCCACATTCACAGTTGTCCCATAGCCAGTGCTTTGCTATCTTGACTGTGTGCTTAGGGTCGTTGTCCTGCTGGAAGATGAACCTTCGCCCCAGTCTGAGGTCCAGAGCGCTCTGGAGCAGGTTTTCATCAAGGATGTCTCTGTACATTGATGCATTCATCTTTCTCTCGATCCTGACTAGTCTCCCAGTTCCTGCTGCTGAAAAACATCCCCACAGCATGATGCTGCCAGCACCATGCTTCACTGTAGGGATGGTGAACATGATTTCACCAAGTACAATATGTTCCTGGATCAACATCTTTGTTGATCCTGGAACAACATTCCAATCAACCAATCAGACTTGAGGGACAACTTTACAGTTTATGTCAAGTTTAGGCTTGCAACCAGGGTTAGGTGCTTCTACAGCAGTGTTATTCAACTATCATTTCCCTCTGATTTTAGGGATAAGTTATGGGTTGGGTTAGGTTTAGGGGTTGGGAAAAGGTTAGGACTAAATTTTCAGATAGGAATATTGTTCCAGGATCAACAAAATATTTTGATCCAGGAACATGTCTTACTTGGCAAAATCACAGTGACCCTGTAGGGATAGTATTGGCCAGGTGATGAGCAGTGCCTGGTTTCCTCCAGACATGATGCTTGCTATTCAGGCCAAATAGTTCAATCTTTGTTCTATCAGACCAGAGAATTTTGCTTCTCATGGTCTGAGAGTCCTTCAGGTGCCTTTTGTCAAACTCCAGGCTGGCTGTCATGTGCCTTTCACTGAGGGCTTCCGTCTGGCCACTCTATCATACAGGCCTGATTAGTGGAGTGCTTCCTAGTCACCTCCCTGACTAAGGCCCTTCTCCCCGATCGCTCAGTTTGGCTGGGCAGCCCGCTCTAGGAAGAGTCCTGGTGGTTCCAAACTTCTTCCATTTACGGATGATGGAGGCCACTGTGATAATTGGGACCTTCAGTGCTGCAGAAATTTTTCTGTACCCTTCCCCAGATCTGTGCCTCGATACCTGTCTTGGAAGTCTACAGACAATTCCTTGGACTTCATGGCTTGGTTTGTGCTCTGACATGCACTGTTAACTGTGGGACCTTATATAGATAGGTGTGTGCCTTTCCAAATCATGTCCAATCAACTGAATTTACCAATCAAGTTGTAGAAACATCTCAAGGATGATCAGTGGAAACAGGATGCACCTGAGCTCAATTTTGAGTGTCATGGCAAAGGCTGTGAATACTTATGTACATGTGCTTTTTTTCATTTTTTATTTTTAATAAATTTGCAAAGATTTCAAACAAACTTCTTAAACATTGTCATTATGGGGTATTGTTTGTAGAATTTTGAGGAAAATAATGAATTCAATCAATTTTGGAATAAGGCTGTAACAGAAAAAGTGAAGCGCTGTGAATACTTTCCAGATGCACTGTACATAATGTCTTTTGTCTCTAAAATATTATTAATGTTCATCTGCATTGTGCATTTTTCCACAAAAAAGTCAATTGACAGATAGCTTGTATTTATTTATAAAATTTGACAATTGTCTCTAGGGTACATGGTGTCCTCGGTGGTCTCGGATCAGTATGGTCAGCTGTACGTTGCTGGAGCCCCTCGATTCAACCACACAGGGAAGGTCATCATCTTCACCCTGACTAACAGTGGCAACCTCACCATACTGCATTCTCTCTACGGACAGCAGGTAAAGCAATGTGCATACTACAAGACTGAAGATCACCACACTTTCATGTTTTAAAGAAGTACTGTTGAAGGTGTTTACATGGTACTCCAAAGTAGTGTTGTCAAAAGTACAAACTTCGGTACCAAGTCGGTATTGAAATTAAAAAAATTTGATGATACCGGCATTTCCCCCTAGAATTTGGAGCGCTGTTGAGCAGATTCTTAAACACCTCTGATTGCCCATTGTGTTCACGCGCTCAACAGATATGTCTGTGATTGGCTACAATGATCAACGCTTCAAAAACATGTCGTAAATAGGCATCTTTGGCGCTCGGAAACAGGAGCATTTGAAAGAAGGCATCTATCAGCAGATCCCTAATATATGCCTGCAAACGCTCCCGTGTGTATCTGTGTAAGTGCTTGGTGAAGAGTGTCAAAGATGTCCATTTACAACATGTTTTTGAAGTGTTGATCATTGTAGCCAATCACAGACATAGCTGTTAAGTGCGTGAACACAATGGCCACTCAGAGGTGTTTAAGAATCTGCTCAACAGCGCTCAAAATTCCAGGGGGAAATGCTGATATCGTCACATTTTTTTAATTTCAGTACCGACTTGGTACCGAAGTCGGTACTTTTGACAACACTACTCTAAAGCAGTGTTTCCCAACCCTGTTCCTGGAGGCACACCAACACTACACATTTTCCAACTCTTCCTAATCAGATACACCTGATTCAACTTATTAGCTCATTTGTAGAGACTGCAAGACCTAAAAATGTATAGGTCAGATAAGGGCGACATCAAAAATGTGCACTGTTGGTGTGCCTCCAGGAGCAGGGTTGGGATACACTGCTCTAAAGTACTTCCAAGAATACCATGGTACCACCAACCATGGCAGGGCTCGACAATAAGGCTTACTACAAATTAAAAACCTTATGGTTGGGCCCAGTGAAAATGTTGGGGGGGGGGAGTAAAAATCTAAATTACTGCCAAAAATATTCTTGTTTTTGAGTAATGCACGGTAGTAAATTTCTATAATGTACTTAAAGTGCTCTATTTTCGTGCACTAATTTTGTACTTAATATACAAAAAATTGTTATTTAGTACTTCTTAAGATAATCTTAAGAACATCTAAGTGTTCTCAACTGTGCTATTTTGAGACACCATAAAATTTGAACTAAAATGTGCTTTTAATATACTATCTCTGTATTTAGAAAATGTATTTAGATACCATACCACTTATAGTACATTTGAACCCATAGTGTACTACAAGTGGTAACTAAATATATTTTTTAAGTACATATAGAAGTAAAACTTTTTTTTTCCACCTGGGTAGCCACCTGCCTGTTTAGACTGGTTTTAAATCTGGCTGAGCAGCCATCAAGTGTGCATACTGTCCTGACTAATGAAACGGCAACAATGAGCAACAATACAGTATTATAAGTTTCGTTAAAGTGCTCTTGGAAGGTTCGTATTTACGGATTGTTGGGAAGTCGTAATTACAACGTTCAAATCACTTTGGCTGGAGCAATATAGCGATGCACCTTTTCTACAAAAAATACAGCAAGATTTTTAACTCTACTTCTACAAAATCATGAATAAAGAATGTGCCTCATATGTTTTGCTTATTTACATGCTGTGCTGTAAACCGAATTGTTATATATTCAATATTGGAATTGTACAAAAGAGTGAAAGAGTGCAAGAGTCAGAGCAAAAATAGCCCATTTATAATGTTCTTCTCCATCATTTGATAAACTACTGCCACCTATCAGAACAAAATTCGCCTCTTTTAAACAAAATTCCATTTACGACCTGCTTTCCACAGATGGTAATAGTGTAATGTTAATTGCACCAGGGAAATAGTGCTGTTTTGACAATAATCTATAATAGGACTAATTTGCATTAAATAGTGCATGCAAAAGTAGTGTGTGCTTGGCCTAAATGGTGAACGTTTCTCCTAACTCTTTCCTTAATCCATCTGTCTGCATTTTTCCATCATACCTTCTTCTCTCTGAAACGGTGGCGTGTTTGATTGGAGAGGCACATCAATAGATTAATGCAGACCATGTGTGTGGACAGGAGACAGCGTGTGAAGGTCTAGACTCAGTCACCCGCTCCAGATGGGCAGGCGTCTCTGCGGCCCATGTGAATCTCATCTGCACGTGTGTGTGTGTGTTTGTGTACGCATGGCCTGCAGTGAATGCACACAATAAACGCTTACCGTTTCAAACGCTGCCGGTCGCCGACCACAACATTCATTTAGCTATCAACCTGTTATGCACCAGACCGTGTGTGTGAGCGTCAGCCCTTAGGGAAGCACTTAGACGGGAATGTGATAAAGTGCGTCTCCTGTTTTCTGGCATTTGTAAAGCCGACAGGAACTTTCAAGGTTGAAATGCGAGTTCAGAACAGCGTGGTAACTGAAGAATCTGTTATACAATGTGTGTTCCATCACTGAAGCAAAAGTAAAATCTCACACTGTTGAAATACGCTTAAATATTTCTCTGGTTAGAGTGAAATTTTAACTTTAAGTAAAATGAAATGTTACTTTAAAAAAAAATAAGCATCATTAAAATGTCAGGCGCATTCAAATCACTTTGATTGGAGCAAGTCAACGAAGTACCTTTTCTACAAAAAAATACAGCAATACTTTGAAATCGAAACTGTGAATCATTTTGACATGCAATTGATTCAATTTTCAAATGATTTGAAGTTTCTAAATGCATCGCTTCTCCCATCTCAACACATTTTGTGGTTCCTCAGATCATAAATCTTGTGACTAAGTGATCAAATGTATGATTCTCACCAGGTGAATGATAAAAAGGGTGAAAAAAAAATCCCAGTTCTCAACAAGGGGGCCTCAAGTTAACTTAAAATTATTCAAAATAAGACAAAATAAGCATTAAAATAAGTTAAAACAACTAAAAATTAAGATATTTCTTATTATTTGGCCATTTTTATAATTAATAAACATTCTTCCAGTTACGCCAAACAAAAACGTTGAAAACCGCTGTCATAGACCAACCTAGTAGCAACTAGCAACCACCCAGAACAATTATATACATGGCCTAATATATGTGGATATCAAATGCTGACAGAGTGTGTTTTTGGTGAATTGTAGATCGGGTCGTATTATGGAAGTGAGTTGGCACCAATTGATCTGGATGACGATGGATTGACGGATCTTTTACTTGTTGGAGCTCCCATGTACTTCTACAGAGGGTGGGAGAAAGGCCGAATTTACATCTACACCATAAACTCACAGGTGACAACATCCTACACAACACCATAATGTTATCTCAAAGAATACTGGTGCTCAGAAAGACTATAGGTCTACGCACCGTTTACAGTATACGCCGCTTGTTTGTGTAGGCCTAGCTCACGGTAAATCTACAGCGCCACAGCAAAATAAATGATATATTTTTTGTTACCTGAGTGGTGAGTTTGCAGGTTGCGTCGAATATGAGGTAAAAAGATCGTGCATTGAGTTGCCCTCCCCGAGCTGCACGTAAAAAGACATTAGAGAACCAGTTCCTGTGAATCAAGAACCTCAATCTACAGCACAACGAGGGTAGATCTGATTCACACACAAATTACTCTTATGAGTCGGTTCTTTTAATTAATCATTCAACGTACTCACGAGTCACAAACTACAAGTTTGAACAGTGGGTTCGAGTCAGTGCTGAATCAACATCGCTTTTTTAAGGCACCTCACGGTAAATATACAGCTCCACTGCAAAGTAATTGTTCGGTTATTTCAGTGTACAGTGCAGGTGTGTTTCACACACAAAAAAATGACTCTTTTGAGTTGTTTCTTTAATGAGTTGTTCAAATGTCTCAGGAATTACTAGTTTAAACAGTGAGTTTCAATCAGTGAATTAACGAATCCTTCACTGAATGAACTCAATCTGTCAGAACGATTACTAAAAAATGCCTGATGCTGAATTACTGTAATAATATGTCGTTATTTTCAAGTGAAAATACTTGTTTTGTGTATACGATTCGTGAACTGTATAATTGCTTGTTCATATGACATAATATTATATAACATTGTTATATTTTTATGTTTTGTGCTATTAAATATATATAATTCATGAATGTTGTAGGCTACCTACAATATTTCCGAAGTATTGGCAAGACTAGGTAAACAAACTAAATATATAGCAGTTTGATGAATTAAACTGAGAGATTATTTTTTATCAAAAAATACCAATTAACCAAACTTGTGACTTGTGACTTATGACAAACTTATGACTTCATGAACTTATGATTCTGAACACAACCATTTTAATGAATATTTTCTTGTCTTTCTCTCTCTGCAGGGCTCTTTTATACCAGTTGGGACTCTTGGACCATCAGAACAGACCCATGATTCTCGTTTTGGTGCGGCTATGTCCGCCCTTCCGGACTTGAATGGTGACGGCTTCAGGGAGCTGGTAGTGGGCGCGCCATTGGAGGACAATCACAAAGGAGCTATCTATCTCTTCTATGGCCGACAAAAAAGCATCCAACCCAAATACAAACAGGTAAGAGCTGAGAGTCACTGATTTTACTTTATTAAAGGGTTAGTTCACCCCAAAATGAAAATTCTGTCATTTATTACTCACGCTCATGCCATTCCAGACCCGTAAGACCTTCGTTAGTCTTCGGAACACAAATTAAGATATTTTTGTTGAAATCTGATGGCTCGGGCGAGGCCTGCATAGCCAGCAATGACATTTCCTCTCTCAAGATCCATTAATGTACTAAAAACATATTTAAATCAGTTCATGTGAGTACAGTGGTTCAATATTAATATTATAAAGCGACAAGAATATTTTTGGTGCGCCAAAAAAACTAAATAATGACTTATTTAGTGATGGCCGATTTCAAAACACTGCTTCATGAAGCTTCAGAGCACAATGAATCAGCGTGTCGAATCAGCGGTTCGGAGCACCAAAGTCATGTGATTTCAGCAGTTTGGCAGTTTGACACCCAATCCGAATCATGATTCGACACGCTGATTCATAACGCTCCGAAGCTTCCTGAAGGTGTGTTTTGAAATCGTCCATCACTATATAAGTCGTTATTTAGTTTTTTTGGCGCACCAAAAATATTCTCGTGGCTTTATAATATTAATATTGAACCACTGTACTCACATGAACTGATTTAAATATGTTTTTAGTACATTAATGGATCTTGAGAGAGGAAATGTCATTGCTGGCTATGGAGGCCTCACTGAGCCATCAGATTTCAACAAAAATATCTTAATTTGTGTTCCGAAGATGAACGAAGGTCTTACGGGTGTGGAACGACATGAGGGTGAGTAATTAATG
Organism: Anabarilius grahami; assembly: GCA_003731715.1. Taxonomy (NCBI): domain Eukaryota; kingdom Metazoa; phylum Chordata; class Actinopteri; order Cypriniformes; family Xenocyprididae; genus Anabarilius; species Anabarilius grahami. Next base: position 2,954,501 of record RJVU01072345.1, read on the forward strand.
ACATTATTTTCAGTTTTGGGTGAACTAACCCTTTAAACGTCATTCCAGAAATGCCAAAATACTAAATATAATAACAAGTATGACCTTTTTCACCTTCCCAGCTAACAGGAAATGTTCTCAGAACATTCTGGCAAGGGTTATGAACAAACGTTCTTCCAGTAACGTTAAAAGAACGTTTGTTCAAAGTTATCTGCTCTCAGAACGTTAGTGCATGGAATGTTTTTTCTGGAATTTTTGTAAATGTTACTACTTGTTTTAGAATGTTCAGAGAACATTCAAAAGTAACATCCCCATAATGTTTGGAGAATGAGAATGATTTGCTTAACCAAGAAAAAAACGTTTTAAAAACTGGACGTTTTCAGAAAACTTTCCGAAATAACGTTTTCAAATTAACTGTAACATTAGCAAAACATTCTTTGTTGGTTATTTCTTAATCATTAATGTTTCTCACTCTACCTCAGAGAATAGCCGGTGGTGACATCTCTCCAAGTCTCCGTTATTTTGGCCGCAGTGTGCATGGGATGATGGATGTAAATGGAGATAAGCTCATAGATCTGTCTGTGGGCTCTTTAGGGGCTGCAGTTCTGCTTTGGTGAGTTTGAACCATTCACATTAGGAGAAACAAAGATGATACACAAGAGAACTCCATTAAGTCTCCTCTTCACGTGTTTTCGAACAGGTCTCGCAGTGTTGTTCGTGTTGGAATCAGCATTAATTTTGAGCCTTCAAAAATCAATGTTTTTAATAAAGACTGCATCCGAGGAGGCCGAGAGGTGTCGTGTATGTTGGCCACCGTTTGCCTGAATGTCACGGCACAGACACCGATGACGGATCCAAAGACACTTGGTATGTAACTGGATGTCCATTAGCGAACCTGAATGATACAAGCACATTTGTTGTATTTTCCAGTGTCCTGTGCCTGTGTGTAATCTCTTTCAGATGTTACCATGAAAGGTCACTTCTTAATATTAGAACAGTTTTTCCTAATGCACAAAGCCTCCGGCCAGAGAGAAAACACTTTAATCCCGGCATTTAGAGAGAGAGAAGCCCGTGGAAACCATCGTAAAATGGTGTCAGGCATCCCCTTCATTTCCCATCTGGAACTTATAGGATCAGGTCCAGAGGGTCATGCTTGCATTTGAACTGAGAGTCATAGACCATATTCAGCTCTTTATCAAACATGATCCAATGGCAGTATTTTTTACTCTTTAAACAGCGTTATGCAATAATGAAAACAAAATGCTTTTTTATCTGTACGCCGTAGGGTTTTGCTTCAGGCGGAACTGATGAAAGTGCAGTTTCTTTCGGCTTTTTCCCCTCCATTTGGCCTAAGCACTATGTTCGTGGTCATTCAGTTTGAAATTATATTTTTCCGATTTTCCGTCTCTCCGTATTTACGATTCTTTGCAGTTTTTGGCCACTGCCTACAATGCGCTGGATTCTTAACTGGAAACCGAAAGTAACTAACAAATGTTTACTCTGAATTCTTGCACCCGGGAAGTTGACACTATTATGACTAAAAGTTTGCTAAGAAGTATTTCCTACTAAAGCAAGGCGGTATTTGACTCTAGAAAGCGTATCCATAGCATTAGCGGACTGGTGGGAGTGGCCTTGGATGGCAACATGCCCAGTGGATTATGGTTGTTGGAGTTTTCCTACCTATTTGGCAAAAGGGAAGACAACAACCTTTTTTAGTTTTCTCTACTCAGGTAGCACCGATTTAATNTAATATATATATATATATATATTTTTTTTTTGCCTTTCTACTGTATAGGCAGCCAATTTTTATTGAAAGCCCATTTTGCCAGCGGCGAAGTACCCCTTTAAGATACTTGAGAAGCAAAATTACATAAGATATAAAGTCTTGTTTTCTGAAAAATTGATCAAAATGAAGTGACTTTACGCTTAAAACAAGAACAAATATCTGCCAGTTGATTCAGACAAATAATATTGTTTTAAATTTATATTAAGGTTATTTTTTTGACCACACTGGCAGATATTTTGTCTTATTTTAAGCATAAACTCGCTTAATTTTGATCAGTTTTTCAGTATACAAGACTTAATATCATCAGTTATTTTGCTTCTCCAGTAAATGTGTCTTGATTTAAGAATGTTTAGATATTTGTACTGGAAAACAGGTCAAAAATACTGAGGAAGAGCATAATTTTTTGCAGTGCATAAACAGAGATGTTGACATTGAGATGTTATCCTTCTGTTCAGTGCTGAGGTACAGCTTTGGTTTCGAGGAGAACAGATATTTTCCCAGAGCCGCGTTAGACAGCACAGAGGACCCGCAGCCCAGAGACGTCACCCTGCGGCCGGACTCAAACTACTGCCTGCAAGTGTATTTCCATGTTCATGTGAGACACTTTCTGTGCATATAATCATGTTGCAGATGCGTTTATCCATTTCAGCTGAAATTATTTCATCTTTATGTAGCAAAAGAGAGTGTGGAGTGAGACGAGAGACCTGAAACTAGCAGCTACACACTAGCAAGATTTAAAAAAGAAAAGAGAAATTAATTTTTTTATTCAGCAAGGACACATTATAATATTTATAATATTACAAAAGATTTCTACTTCAAATAAACGCTGTTCTTTTGAACTATCAAAGAATCCTGAAAGAAAACCTATCACACAAAAATATGAACTGTTAGTAATCAGAAATGTTTCTTGAGCAGCAAATATTAGAATGATTTCTGAAGGATCATGTGACACTGAAGACTGGAGTAATGATGCTGAAAATTCAGCTTTAATCACAGGAATAAATTACATTTTAATATATATTTACATAGAAAACAGCTGTTTTAAATTGTAATAATATTTGATTTTGACTTTAATTTTCAGCCTTTGTGAGCAGAAGAGACTTCTTTAAAAAACATAAAAAAATCTCACCAAACAAACACGGGTGTATTTAGAAAATCGGTAAATTACACAGATATTTATGCGCATAATGCTGTGATTAACCAATCAGAATTGAATATTCCAGAGAACTCTAAAAATTGCTTGATTTTCATGAAATATCCACTCTGGTCATGCTTTATTTACATCAAATATTCCACACCGCTTCTACCAGAGTAATGGTTGTCAATATTTGATGATCGCATGATGAATATTTATGAATATTAATGTTTCTGCACCCTCAAAAAATATTTAGGCTTAAATTTAAGATTTAAGTATTTGATTTGCATATAAAATTACACAGTTTTAACAAACTAATGAACTCAATCTCAATTCATGGCATAGTTTATTATTAATTTATTTGATCTATTTGATTTTATTTGAATCATATTTTCAAAATGCATTAGAATCAGCTTAAATTTGTTCAATTTTTTAACGGTTAAACAAGTGGAACAAGCTAAATTCAGTTATTGAAAATGTAAGAAATTGAAACAAATTGAATTTATTGATGATAAATATATAAAGCTGTTTATTAAAACACTTTCAAAGTATTAGTACTTATAGAGAAATCTGACCTGTTTCATTTATGTATGACTGTCAAATATGCATCACATTAGGTTTATTAGTTTGTGTAATAGAAATGGATTATATGCAATTCAAATACGCACATCTTAAATTAAGGCCTAAATATTTTTGTGAATGCAGTGTGTTTTAAAACAGAATCTGATTGTTTACACAGGAAGTGACGGACTACACACGACCCGTGATCTTCACTGTGAACGTCGGCCTGCAAAACGCAGAAGAAGGGCCGGTGCTGGACGACGGCTGGCCTACCAGTCTGCAGTCAGAGGTGAGACAGACGGATAAACAGACTTAAAGATGGATAACTTCTTTGTCATGCATTCTTCTAAAATCTCTCTCTCTAGCTTCCGTTCTGGAATGGTTGTGACAATGACGATCAGTGTGTTCCCAACCTCATCCTGCAGAGCAGCTCTGACTTATTAGATCGCAGGTTTGTCCTCACGCACACTTTTGCTCTTCCTCACACACTGCAACACACCTCAGTCCCTGACTGTGTCTCTGTCTCTTTCAGGCAGTTCTGTGGGCGGAGCGAGCGCGCCACATGGCCGCTGTGTGTCCATCAGAGGGCGAGGGCGAGCAGCGAGCGTGTGGTGGAGGCCAGCCGGAGGAAAGTTCTGGTGGAGGCACGTTTGGAGAACCGAGGAGAGAACGCTTACGGCACGATCCTGCATCTCACGCATTCTCCCAACCTCCAGTTCTCCAGTCTGGTGGTGAAGGTTCGTCTTTAGGAAAAACATACTGATCCGAGTCTCAGCCCAGGCTTCACTTGTATTTATGAGGGTTTAGAGCATTCAAGAAGGAATTTAAACATGAGATGGAAGGGGTTGCTGATAAAGAGGCCAAGAGTGAAAGGGAAACCATGAGTCTGTGTGTGTGGATCTGTTCCAAAACCCAGTAAATTCCTCAATGACTTCATACCCAGCTAACAAAAATAGGTTCTAAAAATGTTTGCTAACGTTGTCATCAAGTTATGGAAATGTTATTTCTGAATGTTCTCTGAAGATTCAAAACATTTTTCAAATGTTGTTAAAACGTTTTTTCTTGGTTATGCGAACGTTAAAGGAACATTCCATTTTGCAAACATTATGGGATTGTTACTTTTGAATGTTCTCTTTTGTAATCTCTCTCAGCCATCTCTATTTCTACAGTCTTCAAATCTCCCTCTTGCTCACTCCCCCCGCCCCATCATGAGTGGACACGCCCCCTACTGCTGATTGGCTCACTCTCATTCCTCCCCCATCATGAGTGGACATGCCCCCTACTGCTGATTGGCTCACTCTCTCTCCTCCCCCATCATGAATAGACATGCCCCTTACTGCTGATTGGCTCACTCTCTCTCCTCTCCCATCATGAATAGACACCCCCCCTACTGCTGATTGGCTCACTCTCTCTCCTCTCCCATCATGAATAGACACGCCCCCTACTGCTGATTGGTTCACTCTCTCTCCTCCCCCATCATGAATAGACACGCCCCCTACTGCTGATTGGCTCACTCTCTCTCCTCCCCCATCATGAGTAGACACGCCCCTACTGCTGATTGGCTCATTCTCTCCTCCCCCATCATGAATAGACACGCCCCCTACTGCTGATGGCCCACTTCTAAAATCAATATATTGACCATATGTGTTCATTCAGTCATATGCTCGATAATATATTGGAATGATCTTCATTTGAGGGCTTTTCTCAGTGGAAGTGTATTGGTTTGAAAATTAGTTTGTTTTTCAGGCACCTTCAGACATTGCAATCGAGTGCCCGAACTCTGATGATACGAGCCTCTACCGGACATGCAACGTCAGCGCGCCGTTTATGAGGTCACATGCTCAGGTGAGACACCTCAAACTTGTAACCACTGACTAGTCTGAATATTTAGTGATGGCAATGTTACATATATACCATGGAACTTCATTACCATTTGCGTATGGCATGATATTTACATGGTACTTCATAGAAAATGTTCAAAAACATGCATTGGTTCATTCTGGTTCATTTTAAAGAAGTGGTCAAAACGATGCTACCGCTTACTTGTTTGGAAAAACAAATGTCACATGTTCCATTATGAGAGAACACTAGAGTCAATCTGTAACGAAACAGAAGCCCCGGGTTGTTGAAAACATGTCTGTAATCCTCCTGACATTGACAGAAGCCGCAGAATGGAAAACTCATTATGTAAATTCCCATGATTCTCTTCATATGCCGATATTTGTTTATGCTTGTCAGAATGGGACAGATAGACCTTCATTTCTCTTCTCATTTTCCACATACCAAAGGTCTGATTCTCATGTTTGATCAGTCTCTGTCTCTCAGTGGGACTGTTCCTCAGGTACGTTCTGTGGTTATTTAGTTTTTCCCTGCGGTTTCCTGTGCTCTCGCTGGGCTGGCGTCACCCCAGACTCTTCATTTTTCCCCTTGTGTCTCTGGGGCCGGTCGGAAATTCACGGCACCTTCTGTTCAAATCCTGTACAAAGCAGCAATCCCATTAATCACCGCCGGTACGGCCAATTAGACGACAATGAGAAATGCAGAAACCGGAAATGACTGTAGAATACAAGAACAGTTTGTCCTTTTGTTGTGTTTTGTGTTTGGCTTCTCTGTTGTTTTAACTTGAAGTTTTACTTGATTTATCCAGGTTTATTTTCGCCTGGAGTTTGAGTTCAGCAGATCTGTCTTCTTGAACTTCATCCAGATCACCCTGAGGGTCTCCAGGTGAGGTCATGAATCCATAAGAATTCCATCTGAGGATATTTTCTTTATTGATGTATAAAATGAACATAGACAAAACTAAATAAAAAAGTTTAAGACAAACTTTATGTTGACTTGAGAAAGCCTGGCCAGAAAACTTAATTTAGTTTTAATAGCTTGAAGGCTATATAGACAGATGGATGGATGTTTTGTTGCTAGGGTGTTCTGGGTGTTTGCTAGGGTGTTGCTATGCAATTGCTAAGGTATTCTGGGTGGTTGCCAGGGTGTTACTAGGCAGATACTAGGGTGTTCTGGGTGGTTGCTAGAGTGTTGCTAGGCAGATACTAGGGTGTTCTGGGTGGTTGCTAAGGTGTTGCTAGGCAGATATTAGGGTGATCTGGGTGGTTGCTAGGGTGTTGCTAGGCAGATACTAGGGTGTTCTGGGTGGTTGCTAGGTAGATACTAGGGTGTTCTGGGTGGTTGCTATTTATTTGGTAAGGTATTCTGTGTGGTTGCTAGGGTGTTGCTAGGCAGATACTCGGGTGTTCTGGATGTTTGCTATTTAATTGGAAAGGTATTCTGTTTGGTTGCTAGGGTGTTGCTAGGCAGATACTAGGGTGTTCTGGGTGGTTTTCAGGGTGTTGCTAGGAAGATACTCGGGTGTTCTGGGTGGTTGCTATTTATTTGGTAAGGTATTCTGTGTGGTTGCTAGGGTGTTGCTAGGCAGATACTATGGTGTTCTGGGTGGTTGCTATTTATTTGATAAGGTATTCTGTGTGGTTACTAGGGTGTTGCTAGGCAGATACTCGGGTGTTCTGGGTGGTTGCTAGAGTGTTGCTAGGCAGATACTAGGATATTCTGGGTGGTTTCTAGGGTGTTGCTAGGCAGATATTAGAGTGTTCTGGGTGGTTGCTAGGTAGATACTAGGGTGTTCTGGGTGGTTGCTATTTATTTGGTAAGGTATTCTGTGTGGTTGCTAGGGTGTTGCTAGGCAGATACTAGGGTGTTCTGGGTGGTTGCTAGGATGTTGCTATGGTATTCTGGGTGGTTGGTAGGGTGTTGCTAGACAGATACTAGGGTGTTCTGCGTGGTTGCTGGGATGTTGTCTAAGGTATTTTCTGTGGCTGCTAGGGTGTTGCTAAGCAGATACTCGGGTGTTTTCTAGGGTGTTGCAATTTAATTGGTAAGGCATTTTGTGTGGTTGCTAGGGAGATACTAGGGTGTTCTGGGTGGTTGCTAGGATGTTGCTAAGGTATTCTGGGTAGTAGGTAGGGTGTTGTTAGACAGATACTAGGATGTTCTGGGTGGTTGCTAGGATGTTGCTAAGTTGTTCTAGGCAGTTAGTAGGGTGTTGCTAGACAGATACTAGGGTGTTCTGTGTGGTTGCTGGGGTGTTGTTAAGGTATTCTGGGTGGCTGCTAGGGTGTTGCTATGNGGTATTCTGTGTGGTTGCTAGGGTGTTGCTAGGCAGATACTCGGGTGTTCTGGATGTTTGCTATTTAATTGGTAAGGTATTCTGTGTGGTTGCTAGGGAGATACTAGGGTGTTCTGGGTGGTTGCTAGGATGTTGCTAAGGTATTCTGGGTAGTTGGTAGGGTGTTGTTAGACAGATACTAGGGTGTTCCAGGTGGTTGCTACTAGGATGTTGCTAAGGTATTCTGGGTAGTAGGTAGGGTGTTGTTAGACAGATACTAGGATGTTCTGGGTGGTTGCTAGGATGTTGCTAAGTTGTTCTAGGCAGTTAGTAGGGTGTTGCTAGACAGATACTAGGGTGTTCTGTGTGGTTGCTGGGGTGTTGTTAAGGTATTCTGGGTGGCTGCTAGGGTGTTGCTATGCGGTTGCTATGCGGTTGTTAGGGTGTTAGGTTGTTCTGTATAGTTGCCAGAGTGTTGCTATGCAGTTCCTTGTACACCTGGTAGTGTCCAGATGATGATACGACCTTTGAACCAATGAGAATCTCATGATAATCTGAGGATATTTTTATTGATGTATATAGATGAAATTACTGTTTGCAAACAAACGCTCAGCGGTGACACTTTCAGGTGACTCATGACTAATTTTTGTTTGTAGTTTCATTTGATTGTTTTGTTGAGATGAATCTAAGAGCACCCTGTTTGTTTCATTGCAGTGAAGGAGAAGAGATGTTTCCAGAGGACAACATCAATGATATTTACCACAGTCTGAAATATGAGGCTGATATTCTCTTCACAAGGTAACAAAGTATTAGAGTGAATCAAAGAAATAAGAAAAGCAATTATATTTAGCATAAGAAAATTAATTAGCTTTTTATTTATTTAATTTTTTATAATTATCATTATTGCAATGTGTAAAAATCCATTTAAACTGTAGGGCTTTCAATCTATTAAAAAAAATAAAATAAAAAATCTTAAGGGTACAAAAACAGGACAAAATATTTGTACATTTTAATATATTTTTATTCTGATTTTGAGTTGAATTATGACCCAGACATGTTCTTGACAGGTTTTGGACCTGAGCTAACAATCTAACAAGGAACAGTTGTATTTTATTACCTAATGTTTAAAAAAGATAATAATAAATACTGTAATTAATGTATTGCTCGTTGTTAGTTATAATGTTGCATTAACCAATGTTAACTAGGACCTTATTGTGAAGTGTTACCATTGTTCTTTAATATTTTCTCTTTCTTTCAGAGATTCCAGTTCGTCCCGTTTTGAGATCAAACATGAGCTTGCCCAGAGCGTCCCTGTTGGGACTGGACCGCCCTTCAACCTCTCTTATCAGGTGGGCTCTCCATATCCAAACCAGGTTTTAAATAATATTCTTCATAATGAATCAGAGAACCGTTCTTCATGCACTGTGTGTTTGAACAAAATAAATATTTCCTTTGGACATCTAAGATGTTTCTGCTAAAACTGAACCTATTTCTTTTGCAGATCCAGAATCTTGGCCTCTTCCCTATATCTGAGCTTCTCTTCACATTAAACGTCTTCACTGTGACCAGAAACGCACACGCTCTCTTGCACCTCTCAGACTTGGATATCAATCAGGTGCGTTTTTAATTCACTTCTTTATATTTACATATTTTTCCATCACTGAACTTCAGCCTCAAATTACAAACTTCACACTGTAAAAAAATATTTTCTTACTCAGTATTTATGACTTGATTTCAGTACAAATATCTAAACATTCTTAAATCCAGATACTGCCAAATATACTTAAAATAATTCAGATTTTCTGAAAAATGTATCAAAATTAAGTGATTTTATGTGTAGAGCTATGGAAGTTTGTTTCCACCATGGAATAAAAAACAAAACAAAAGGTAATTACAACTTTTTATCTCAATTCAAACTTTTTTCTCGCAACTTCGAGTTTATATCTTGCAATTCTGACTTTATTTTTCCCAATTTCGAGTTTATATCTCACAATTCTGACTTTATTTTTCCCAATTTCGTGTTTCTATCTCGTAATTCCAACTTCATTTTCCCCAATTCCTAGTTTAATTCTCGCAATTCTGACTTTATTTTCCCCAATTTCGAGTTTATATCTTGCAATTCCAACTTCATTTTCCCCAATTCCTAGTTAAATTCTCGCAATTCTGACTTTATTTTTCCCAATTTCGAGTTTCTATCTCGTAATTCCAACTTCATTTTCCCCAATTCCTAGTTGAATTCTCGCAATTCTGACATTATTTTCCCCAATTTCGAGTTTATATCTCGCAATTCCAACTTAATTTTCCCCAATTCCTAGTTTAATTCTTGCAATTCTGACTTTATTTTTCCCAATTTCGAGTTTATATCTCACAATTCTGACTTTATTTTTCCCAATTTCGAGTTTCTATCTCGTAATTCCAACTTCATTTTCCCCAATTCCTATTTTAATTCTCGCAATTCTGACTTTATTTTCCCCAATTTCGAGTTTATATCTTGCAATTCCAACTTCATTTTCCCCAATTCCTAGTTTAATTCTCGCAATTCTGACTTTATTTTCCCCAATTTCGAGTTTATATCTCACAATTCTGACTTTATTTTTCCCAATTCCTAGTTTAATTCTCGCAATTCTGACATTATTTTTCCCAATTTCGAGTTTATATCTCGCAATTCCAACTTAATTTTACCCAATTCCTAGTTAAATTCTCGCAATTCTGACTTTATTTTCCCCAATTTCGAGTTTATATCTCGCAATTCCAACTTAATTTTCCCCAATTCCTAGTTAAATTCTCGCAATTCTGACTTTATTTTTCCCAACTTCAAGTTTATATCTCACAATTCCAACTTAATTTTCCCCAATTCCTAGTTAAATTCTCGCAATTCTGACTTTATTTTTCCCAACTTCAAGTTTATATCTCGCAATTCTGACTTTATTTTTCCCAACTTCAAGTTTATATCTCGCAATTCTGACTTTATTTTTCCCAATTTCGAGTTTATATCTCGTAATTCCAACTTCATTTTCCCCAATTCCTAGTTTAATTCTCGCAATTCTGACTTTATTTTCCCCAATTCTGAGTTTATTTCTCGCATTTCTGACTGTACTTTTCCCAATTCTGAGTTTATACCTTGCAATTCTGACTTTATTTTTCCTAATTCTGAGTTTATATCTCACAATTCAGACTTTTTTTCTCAGAGTTGTAAGATATAAACAATTGCTAGAAAAAAGTCAGAATTGTGAGATAAAAAGTCACAATTACCCTTTTTATTTTTATTCCGTGGTGGAAATAAAACCAAAAAATGGGGTCAGAAAAATAAACAATTCAAAGGGAAAAGTTTTTTTTTTGGCATATTTGTTCTTGTTTTAAGCATAGTCACTTAGTCTTAATAATGTTTTCAGAAAACAAGACATAATATCTTCTCAAGTAAATGCGTCTTGATTTAAGAATATTTAGATATTTACTGAAAAACAAGACAAAAATACTGAGTAAGAAAACCATTGTTCGCTGTGCATGCTTGTTAGTTAATCTGAAACATTGTGTCATTAGTGTTGTAAACAAATCCTTTAACTGCTTCCAGAGCTTGTTATTTTTGCCTGTTTCATAATGCAAATGATCTGTTGATCTAGTTGATTTAAGTTTGAACAGCTTGAGTTCAATCAGTAGTTCTGTTTTAGTAAGCGGTGTTCTTGTGTAAATCCTCATCTGTTTTATTATCAAGAAAGGCTTGTGCCGTGTGTTTATGACCTCTGCTTTCTCGTCTCAGATGGCTGGATCGCACTGCAATGTTCCACGTGTCATCACCGCCGGCTCGTCCTCGCAGGAAGACCTCTCTCTCAACCCACACATGGTAAACTTAGCTCTTTTTACACTTCGTCCAAACTTCTTCAAAAGTTTTGTGATAAACTAACTGCCTCCATCTGCTGGGAAACAAAGCAACAGAATGTAAAAGTGACAAGCTTGATGAAAACAAACTACCCAACCTTTTTCATCGCATTCAGTTGGATAGAGATAAGAAGACCGTTCGTTTGCAGTCTATATGTGCTCCAAATTGGAAATGATTCACTCCGTCACAATTTTAGCAGTTTCCTCTCTGGCACATTCAGTTTCCAAGTGTGACGTGATCAAAGCCGTTTTAAAGAGAACTTATTATGCTATTTTTCCATGTTCATCTTTTTTTAGTGTGTAATGTTGCTGTTGTAACCCCTCCTGTTCGAACTGCCGGCTCTAAGTGGGACTCGAACCCGGGTCAGCCGGCAAGGGAGTCGGGCACTCTAACAAGGAGGTTATAGACCGCAGACTCTAGAGTGCCTCTTGAGATCAGGGGATTGAGGTTTTACACGCATGGCTCTTACCAGCCTAAATCCATTACACTCACCCTCTGAAACCTCACACCCATCTGGGTCACGGCACCACTTTAACTCTTTCAGGTTCGAACCGCCCGCGGGGCCTGGTTGAGTTAGTTAGTAGTGTGTTGAAACTTGACCAATCACAACACACTGGTCAACGCGACCAATCAGAGCACACTGTTCTTTTCAGAAGGAGGGGCTTCATAGAGACGGGAACTAAACAGAGCGTTACTGACAGACTGGGAAGAGAGGAGCTGCAACAATGGATAATATGAGGAAAATAATAAACATTCAAGTATGAAAAGCCCAAAAACAAAATGAAGGGCATAATATGGCCTCTTAAATGTCATACATACTGTGCTATTTGTGTTCACAGAACGCGTCCACCAGCGACGCATTATTTGCGCAGTGTAGAATCAACCTGCTTCCCCAAGGAGACGTTAGCATCACCGCAACAGGATGGCTCAATCTCCACAATTTATTAGCCGTGAGTACCTCAGGCATTTTCTGACAACCCTGCTGGAAATCCTGTTCAGTTTTCCAAGATATATACGGCATTTACCAGCAAGCTAAACCTGACCGCATAGCTTCAACCTGCACTCTAAAAAATGCTGGGTTAAAAACAACCCAAGTTGGGTTGAAAATGGACAAACCCAGCGATTGGGTTGTTTTGACCCAGCAGTTGGGTTAAATGTTTGCCCAACCTGCTGGGTAGTTTTATTTAACCCAACAATTGTTTACAAATGACTATATGTCTGGCTTAAAATGAACCCAAAATATGTTGGAAATTAAAAATCAGACTCATAATTACTAGAGGCAACAATAATAATCCAAAAAGATGAGCATTTATTAATAACCAATTTAATAAATGTTTATTGTTTAAATATTATTCAAAAAAGTATTAATAAATGTTTGTTTATTAAACATATTAATAAATGTTAATTTCCAACATATTTTGGGTTCATTTTAAGCAAGAAATACAGTAATTTTTAAACAATATTTGGGTTAAATAAAACTACCCAGCAGGTTGGTCAAACATTTAACCCAGCCGCTGGGTTAAAACAACCCAATCGCTGGGTTTGTCCATTTTCAACCCAGCATTTTTTAGAGTGTGGGAGACCGTTTTGGTTGCCAGAACTTTACATTAAAAAAAAAAGGTTGCAACATTTTGAGTTTACCGGATTGAACATATATTTCATTAACATAAATAATATTAATGTGCCAAATTACTAAAATCTTTATAATATACATGCAGTATACGGGCTGTTTTAACCCAGTGGTTGAGTTAAATGTTTGACCAACCTGCTGGGTAGTTTTATTTAACTCAACTATTGTTTAAAAAAGACAATGTCTGGCTTAAAATGAAAACAAAAACAGGTTGGAAATTAAAAATCAGACACATTATTACTAGAGGGAAATGGTGAACATTTATTAATAAGCAATTTCATAAATGTTTATTGTTTAATTATTATTCATTAAACTTATTAATAAATGTCAATTTCCAACATACTTTGGGTTAATTTAAGCAAAAAATACAGTCATTTTTAAACAATAGTTGAGTTAAATAAAACTACCCAGCACGTTGGGCAAACATTTAACCCAACCGCCGGGTTAAAACAACCCAATTGCTGGGTTTGTCCATTTTCAACCCAACTTGGGTTGTTTTTACCCCGTCATTTTTAGAGTGTAGCATGATGAATCAAAGTTCATCACAACTAGCTTTTCCACAAGCTTAAGTTAATACTAATATATGCACATATTTCAAACACATAAAACCCTAATGTACATAAATGATAAGAAACAGTTATTTCAATGAAAATCCATCAAATGTGAAGCATCACACAGGGAATTATGGAAATATCAACTTATGGTTTTTCATTGAGTGTCTAAAGTGAACCATCAAAATGTGTTTTTCTACAGTGTGGACCCTCAAGAGTTTTAAAAACATGTTAAAAACTGGTTTGAGGAGTGCAGCTGATGTATGATACGGTCTTTACACGTTTTTGGCAGCGATGCAATTGATTCTATTTGCCTTCATTTTCTCCTCAGGTGAAATTTAAATGGTTAGATCTGGTAATGACGGCCGCTGTTGAGTTGAGCGCCTCCAGTCCGATGTTCCTCCACGAGGAACGGCCCGTGAGACATGTGAGTACGCTGTAAAACTCATGGATATGAAATGAAATTATGCATTTGAGATCCCTTTATTACATTTGCTTGTGCCTAGAAGCTAGTGTAATATGTAGGATTGTAATGAGAGAGAAAGACCAGTTGTTTACAGAAAGTATCGTGGGTTTTTCCTGGAAGTGTTTGTACATTTTGTTCAATGCAACAGGTCACTTTTGAGACTTTTCTGATACACTCTTAAAATTAAAGGTTCTAATATTGGGTTTTCATGTCAATTGTGGTTCCCCAAAGAACCTTTCAGTGAAAACGTAATAATCTAAAGAACCTTTTTCCACGATATAGAACGTAGAATGGATTGGAATGTTAAAGGTTCTTCATGGAACCATCAATGACCATAAAGAACCTTTATTTTTAAATGTGTAAGCAGGTGGAAAATGAACCAACTCTTTTGTAGAATCACTCAAATGACATGCTGCCCCCTTCTGGCTAAAGACAGTATTAGTTAGTCAACTTTAACTTAATTACACAGATCTTTAAAAATACTCATATGCAAGAGGCCAAATCTCGTATTCCTCTGAGAATTTGACTGTTTCAAATTATGGTTCTGTAGATAATCCTGGAGATTAGGAAGGAGGACGAATACAGAATTCCCATCTGGGTGATTATTGGAAGCACTCTGGGAGGACTACAACTTCTGGCCCTGCTAGTACTGGCGCTTTGGAAGGTTTGGGACGGATTTTATTTAAAGTTACCAAGCAAAGTTACCAACTGAAATCCCTCTTTATCCGGAGCTAGTCCTAAATTCTGTTCATGTGTTGCCACTCTCTTTTACTTTAGATTAAGTAGAGCTAAATTAACATATCAAAACATATGTTTACGTAATATCTTAGGGTTTGTTTGAGGTTAAATCTCTTGGGATGCTTCAAAACAAAACAAGTCACTGTTTTTCTTTCATCCACAGCTTGGATTCTTCCACAGGCAAAAGAGAAAGAGAGACGAGCAGGCGACCAATGAGAAGACAGCAGAGGATCGGTAATGCCACGGCAATCGCACGGCAACCTCTTCAACCAATCACTCAGGGACTCTCCAGACACGGGTGTGTGTCAGCCAATCAGTGGCTCTTAAGCACTGCTACACCCTCCAGCAATCTGACCAATCAGCTCGCTTCCCTTGGCCACGCTGCCAATTAAGATGAAGATGTGAAGAGGCTGAAGCTTCAGTGTGAGACTTTGAAATCCAGGTCAAAAGAGAAAGAGTTGGAAGGGAACACTAATGAATAGGCTTCAGTTTGAACCATCGTGAGGTTTTGGTGCTGATAAAATGTTTGTGCATCATGAAACAAACTTCAGATTGCGGAACAAGACTCTTTTGCTGCAGCATAAATTCAAGCTGATGCACTTGCACATTGTAAAGAATTTTGAACTTGAAATATGTAAATATGAAAAAGTTCAGCAATATAATGTAATACAATGATAAAATAAAATATTTAACCATAAAATGATTAATATCATGCACTTTTTGTCGCCACTTTCATCTGTTAATGATGTATGTGAGATGTATGGTCATAATTTTATAGACTGTATGAAATTTTGCAGCTGGAATTGAAAGTATTCCATGTGTATTTCTTTTTTTTTATAAATTGAAACTGGTAAAAGTGCTTGAGGGTAGTTGAAATAATAAAATGGATAGGAAACACATTTTATGTGCTGTAACTGGTCACCAGTTTTCCACCTTTTATTTGCAATAAAAAAAATATTTCTTTGACTGTACATTTATTGTCATAAATAATAATAATAATATAAATCTAAAAGGTTTGCTTTTTATGCAGTTGACTTAAATATTCATGTAGTGTGATGAGTATTTTAGAAATATAAAACATTAATATAGAAGTAACATTTTTCATGCAATCACTCCATTAATATGGTCACAATTAAATATTTAATAAATAGACAATAATTAGATGCCGTAGAAATAAATAAATCATCCTTGACATCTCAACTACCCTTAAACACTTTGTGATCACTGTCTCGAATAACACAGTGGCTGTGTTCAGAATGCAATACTAGTTTACTACTTATGAACACACTGTATACCGCTGGCTATTTTATAGAGAAATAGTATGCATTATTCTATATGTAAACAATTCCAACAGCATTGCTTTATTTTGTCACATTCCCGTTATCATCTCGGAATTAATTATTTGGTTACTTTGCATTTCAAATCAAAATTTTAATAAAAATGTTAGTCTTATCAAATCGTGAGTGAGGAAGGAGATGTTAAAAATGCATTGCATTGCAGTAAAATGGACATTTGCACATTTTGACAAATGTAGGTGATCATGACTTGCAAAAAATACATACTATATACTGCAGCAATAAATAAGATGGTGGTGTGCTGTTCTGAACACAGTCACTCAATCCAATCTCAGACAGTCATTTTCTTTTGACATGGCTTTACAGCTTTCACTTGTTTTAATTGTTGTCACTTATGTTGGCATTTTATTGCATGTAAAGATGACAGCCGAATGTTCGTCATGTGTTTT
The DNA here is from genome assembly GCA_003731715.1 of Anabarilius grahami. Classification (NCBI taxonomy): domain Eukaryota; kingdom Metazoa; phylum Chordata; class Actinopteri; order Cypriniformes; family Xenocyprididae; genus Anabarilius; species Anabarilius grahami. The sequence goes on from RJVU01072345.1 coordinate 2,971,082, forward strand.
TTTATTGAACCACTGAATAAATTAAAAATGTAAAACAATAAATCTGTGTTTTTGAATTCAGAGCAGAACAGATAAGTTTTATATTCAAATATGAACTGTGCCTACACATGTACATATTTCAAAACATACATTTAAAAAAAGCTGCATGTTGCACATTTTCCTCATATAGTTCAATGAGTTACTAAAGTTTATCACTTTAAAGGATTAGTTCACTTTTAAATAAACTTTTCCTGATAATTTACTCACCCCCATGTCATCCAAGATGTCCATGTCTTTCTTTCTTCAGTCGAAAAGAAATTAAAGTTTTAGATGAAAACATTCCAGGATTTTTTTCCTTATAGTGGACTTGAATGGGCACCAAACAGTTGAAGGTCAAAATTAGTTTCACTGCAGCTTCAAATTGTTCTACACGATCCCAGATGAGAAATAAGGGTCTTATCTAGTGAAACCATCACTCATTTTCTGAAAAAAATTGAAAATTATATAAGTTTAACCTTAAATGCTCATCTTGAACAAGCTCTCTTCTTCTTCTCTATTAGAATTCCAGCAGTGTAGACACTGCTAAGCGTATTACTGCCCTCCACAGGTCAAAGTTTGAACTAATTGTTATATACTAGCATATTGCATATAAAAATTAGTTCAAAACTTTGACCTGTGGAGGGCAGTAATACACTTAGCAGTGTCTACACTGCTGGAATTCTAATAGAGGAGAAGAAGAGAGCTAGTTCAAGATGAGCATTTATGGTTAAAACTTATATAATTTTCATTTTTTTTCAGAAAATGAGAGATGGTTTCACTAGATAAGACCCTTATTTCTCATCTGGGATCGTGTAGAACAATTTGAAGCTGCAGTGAAACTAATTATGACCTTCAACTGTTTGGTGCCCATTCAAGTCCACTATAAGGAGAAAAATCCTGGAATGTTTTCATCAAAAACTTTAATTTCTTTTCGACTGAAGAAAGGAAGACATGAACATCTTGGATGACATGGGGGTGAGTAAATTATCAGGAAAAGTTTATTTAAAAGTGAACTAATCCTTTAATTATTCTAACACGTGGAAAAAATCCAGAATAAAGAATCAACAGGTGTGTTTACACGACAACCAATGTACTAAAAACGGAAAAGTTTTTCCCTTTGCGTTTTTCGTGTACAAACGAAAACGATGTCAAAACGATCCCCATTCACACAGGTCCGCGAAAACGACTAAAAACGCTGTAATATGCTGCCAGGCCAGTAGTTGGCGATGTCATTTTGTAAAGAAACGCTACACAACTATAGACTTTATTCAGAGCAGCGCCATGAGAGCTATGAAAGCAAGGGACAGACTTACAGTGTTTCAATGGCATCCGCTGTAAAAAGCTCCTAGATCACTTATGATTTTCCAGTTTTCGGGAGTTTTTTTGTCTACAGAAATGTCTTGGGAAGATATTTTTGCAGTGTTTTGTCAGCAGAACAGTCCAAAACCCCGTGAAATAACAATACAACCCACCAAAGAGATGTATGTCCATCCCTCACAGCGTCACTTTCATTCCCGTTCAAAATCAAAGATGGCGCTGCTTAAGGTCTACGCCCACTGAGTGGCAACATTGGTTTTCGGCGTGAAAAACACTCAAAACGGGAAAGAGCTTTGCGATTCACTGTACAAATAGATTCGACAAGAAATCTGAGGTATATTTTTACAGACTGCTGAAAGCTAAAGAAAAGAGAAACATATTAATTGCTTCAATTCACAGAAAAAAATGGACTCCAGACAGCAAAATGTGGATTTGCAGTCATCATTTTGTCAATATGTTGAATTTTGGGTAAAATCATACCCTGTATATTCTATTTTTACTGTATTGACAACTCATCAAGTAAATATTTATACAAAACGCATAAAGTTTTCTGTTTTTAGTTGGAAACGGTGTCGTGTAAATGGACCCTAAGAAAAGCTAGCAAACCTTTCTTAAAAATCACACCTCAAATGCAACAGAAGCACATGGAATCTGACAGGCATCTTTGATCGATGTTTTTAATCTTGTTTTATTTGGATTGGAAATAAAAACACGTTGAAGAATCCCCAGTAATTAAAGAATAAAACATGGTGCAAACACAGAGGGTTAAAAAACCTCCACATTCAGAATCGGCCACATTCAAGCACTCAAGCACCCAAACGCACTCAAACTCACACACGCAGAGAGATAAAAGCGGGAAGACATGCTTCTCACACAACAGCACCTTCCAGAATAAGGCCCCGTGACTCCAAAAGAGCTCCAGCAAATGTTCATTAAAGCAAGTCAGAATTACAGACTTGCTAATTGGCTTTACAGTGGCATCATGTTTAAAAAAACAGAACAAAACATAATAATAATAATTATAAATGTCCAACTTCTGGTTACAGGCACATTTTAATATTCTAATAAAAGAAATCGCCTGGCACGGAGTTTCGCTTTAGGACATCAACTCTCAGCTATTGATTCCTCATAAAATAGACATTTTAGACTCTGTTTTAAATAAACCTTTTATAAAATATGTTAAGAAAACCCAAAAATTATGAAAAGGTTGACAAAAGAGCAGCTTATTTTAAAAAAAGAGCTGTTCACATTGTCGCGATGACTAAAGTACAACAAAATAAAATGCTGTTCGTCAAAAGAAGACATTTTCAAAATAAGAGTCTTTAGCGCTGCATGTATCCGTGAGCATCAACACCCTCTTTGATTTGATAAAAAAAAGAACCAGGATGAAACTGGAGACTCCAGTTACTTTGGGTTAAAATGCAGCAGTCAGATTTAACATCTCTCAAATGGATCAACAAGTAAATTAGGGACAAAATCTAGACTTACAATCCGTGCTGAGTACGTAAACGAGATCAAATCAAGAGTCAAGTTAAATCAAACTCCAAAAACATTAAACCAGATCTGACGGAAAACTAAAAGTACAGGTCAGTGAAATTCAACAAACTCCTCCAGACTTTTGGGAATCTGGTCCCGATACAAGATCTGATGTTGTTGCACGGCACGAGCTGCCAGGCATTTCAGACTCATCTTCATTTGCGTTTTCAGAAGGATTTCAGAAACGCCTGTTGTGCTCTTGTCAAGCGGGGTCTTCTTTTGCTTGTTGGTCATGTCCGTATGAGCGCCGGCTTCGACGAGGCTGATGATGATGCCGTGGAGGGTCAGGAAGTCGCTGATGGGACGGTTGTATTGTACTATGAGGTGTAGAGGACTGTTTCCTTCATTGTCCACAGCGTTCACTTGGGCGCCGCAGTCTATGAGCAGCTTGGTCACTTGCGCACTGGGGAAACTGCAAACGTCGTTGGTGTGGAAGTCATCTACGGGTGTACTGGAGCTCGCCGCCAGGTGCAAAAGTGACGACCCCTCTCGGGAACGCGGATCAAGGCGTATTAAGTCGTAGATCTGTTTGTTTATACGCGCTCGTTCCTCTTCGCCGCACTGCGTTTTGGTTGAAATGCAAACCAGGTAGAGGAAGGTGAACACGTTAGACTCGTAGTTGTCGTTGGCCGCCGGCAAGTCCGCTTCCGTGGCGGTTTGCACACGTGCCATGCTGCGGCGGATCTCCAGGACGCTGGCGCGCAAAACGTGCTCCACGTCCGACGCGCGGACCGGCTCCTTCAAGTGGACCATTTGCGAGAACACTTGCGCGAATCTCAAGAGGTCTTTATGCGTGTTGCGGTTTCCTTGCTGGCGTAGGTGCAGGGCGTGCAGCCACAGCTTGATGCAAAGGTCGAACTCCATGTTGTCGGCGTAGACTGCGCCGCGGTATATAATGGGATGCGACACGTCTATGTTATCCGCACCCAGAATTCGTTCGCGAATCATCAGGCCTTCCATGTGCAGCGCATCTCGGTCGTGCCGAATGGTTTCCAAGTCTTGCAAATTCCGGCATTCGGTCCTCCCTCCGTACGCATGCACAGGCGACAGCAACTCTTTGGCGATGACCCTCTGGGGATCACGAAATCGCTCCAGCATGGCCAGGTACAAGTAGTGGTAGGTCTTAAGAATGTCGTAATTCTCACGGTCGTTGGCGAAAGACGCTCCAAGCAGTTCCAATGCCTCGATGCGACTGTGTGCGTCGCAATCCGCATGGGACAGTAGCAGTTCTACCACATCCGCCTTGCAACTTTCAGCCGCCACTTTCAGTGGCGTCATGCCATGTCCGTTAACCACCATAGCCGCTTGGCATTTCACCAGCTCCTTCACAATGTCCAGATGCCCGGCTTCGGCGGCAAAGTGCAATGCGGTGGCCCCGCAGTGAGCTTTAGCGTTGGGATCGGCGCCCCGCTCCAGCAGGAAGTAAACGACATCGGCGTGGCCCTTATAGGCAGCGATCATCAAACAAGTGTTGTCATACTTATTGGCGATGCTTATGTCGGCCTTGTGCTCCACAAGGTACCGTACGATGTCCAGTCGGCCGTCGAAGCACGCAGCCCTGAGGGGGGTGGAGTTAGTGAGGGTGGTGTGGTTCACGTTGGCGCCATGGGAAACCAGCAAACGTACCACCTCGAAATGCCCAGCGCCGGCTGCACACCAAAGAGCTGTGGCGCCATCGATAATATACCTGTAAGGAGTGAAAAACACATCAGCAATGACATGGAGCTTTACCCACTAGGGCTGCACGATTTATTGCACGATACGAAAACACTGAAATCGCCCTTAAACGCGATTCTTACCATGTGTTCACACCGCCGCCGGCGAGAGCGTCAAAGTGACAGGAAGTCATTCATTTTCAATGTGAGCCAGCGGCGAGCTCCGGCGAGAGTGCCGCGTCTTGGACGGTGAGAGCGTCGAGGAGAGTTGAAGTCAGGTCAACTTTATGGTAATGAGCTATCACGTGGTTCAGCGGCAACCAATCGGAATGTAGAGGTCCTCGCTTGAAAGGATTCCGATTGGTTGCCACAACTTGTCATTTACTTTGACCCTCCCGCCGGCGGCGGTTTGAACGCACAGTACAGCGTTCTTGGCAGGGCAGCCAAGGCGAATTTTGACGCTCTCGCCGCCGGCGGTGTGAACGCACAGTTAGAGCAATTATGAAATCGCAAAGGCTGCGATTATTCTTTTATGTGCAGCTTGTCAATAAAGTATGGCTCCAAATGCTAATCCATCTGAAAGCACTGCGAGTTTGAGTCACTTTTAATATACATTTGAAAAAGCAACACGCGTGAAACATCTTTCCAAACATGAGAAACATTTATTAACATCTTGTCCAACAAAAGACAACATTTAATAACATGTTTTCACTCCAAACTCACTTCATAACGACAGCAGAACATCCTTCTGTGAGATGATGTGGCTTCTTACACAGAATAAGGCAGTCGCATGTTTAATCAATAAAAGCATTTCAATCTTCTGTTTATTCAGCTACAGCGATAGTATGATGCCCAAAGAAATTTTCTGGAATTACGTTATCGACTTCTACGGCAGGGCATATTTGGAGTTTCTGCACAAGAGCGCCCTCTGGCTTTCAGATGGAGAAGCATTTACAACTGATCACAGAGGTGTATAGCTCTGACAAGCTGCGATTATTTTATTTTTTGCCAAATCGCGTGCGGTTTAATCGCGATAAATCGCGCAGCCCAAGCTCTATCCACCTTATTTTTCAGTGCGGATGCAAGCTGCGCGACTGCACTACAAACTTGTGTTTATGATTACGACGACAAATGCCAACTATGCAACATCAAGAAGCATAACAGACTGTTTTTGTACAGTTTGTGTGGAGGTGAATGGCATTAAAATGGATAGGAATAGTTAACAAGGGTTTATTCGCCCTCATGTTGTTTCAAACATGTATTTTAAATTTTTAATGCAATAAAATGCTTTTTAAATCTCTCTGTAAAATGAACTAAAATTAGTATAAAGTAAAAAAAAATCTAAAAAGGTTTACAAAAATCAGAAATAAATCTATTGATCGAGGTATAAAAAAGTATTACATTTTTACTGTGGAGCATAAAAGGAATAAAACATAAAAAAACATAACTGCAGTGTGTGGTTATTATAATAAACAACATTGTCTTGCGTTGTTGTGAACGCTAATATAGCTATTGTTATAGATCTTGGTGTAAGCGGGCCTTAAAGGATTAGTCCACTTTTAAATAGAAATTTCCTGATAATTTACTCACCCCCATGTCTTTCTTTCTTCAGTCGAAAAGAAATGAAGGTTTTTGATGAAAACATTCCAGGATTATTCTCCTTCTAGTGGACTTCAATGGACTCCAAATGGTTGAAGGTCAAAATGACAGTTTCAGTGCAGCTTCAAAGAGCTCTAAACGATACCAGACGAGGAATAAGGGTCTTATCTAGAGAAACCATCTGTCATTTTCGAAAAAAATACAACTGTATATGCTTTATAAACACAAATTTTCATCTTGTACGTGCTTCCGCTTTCCGCATTCTTCAAAAAGCTTACACTGCATGTCCTTCGCCTTCCCTATTAAACTATTAAAATTTGTGTTTATAAAGCATATACAGTTGTATTTTTTTCGAAAATGACCGATTGTTTTGCTAGATAAGACTCTTATTCCTCGTCCGGTATCGTTTAAAGCACTTTGAAGCTGCACTGAAACTGTCATTTTGACCTTCAACCGTTTGGTGCCCATTGAAGTCCACTATATGGAGAAAAATCCTGGAATGTTTTTATCAAAAACCTTCATTTCTTTTCAACTGAAGAAAGAAAGACATGGGGGTGAGTGAATTATCAGGAAAAGTTTATTTAAAAGTGAACTAATCCTTTAATGATGCTTTTTTTTTTTCGTCCTTATTGGAGATCTCCATTCACTTTCACTGTCTGGAAAAAAGCAATTTTGCTAAACACCTCTTTTTATGTTCCAAAAAAAGAACAACGTGAGGGTGAGTAAGTATGACAGAATTAATTGGGCGGACTATTTCTTTAAAATATACAGCATGCTTTCTGGTTTCCTCGACTCAATAGTCCATTAAACCGGCACTACTTTACATTTACATTTACATTCATGCATTTGGCAGACGCTTTTATCCAAAGCGACTTACATTGCATTAACAATTGCATTATCCTATACTTTCATGTGCATCGTATCACTCCGCGGACTCGCGCCCTTTTATTTCATACGCCATTTTTTGTGTGTCATTATAAAAATTACCTCAGAGGACTTCAGTATTAATATTACTGTAATTTTGTTGCCAGCCCGATTGTTTTGTACATTGTAATTTTTTTTTTTTTTGTTCTTAGCGGAAACTTTAGGATAATATACAGGTAAGATTATAAAATAATCTGAAGCTCAAATCAATATTTCATCTATATGAGTAACCGTGTAATAAATAATACAGGTATTATACTGTCAGCCCACGTATCCCTTACATAATTTATGTAGTATAAGAAAAGTAACTAAACTTAAAGGGTTAGTTCACCCAAAAATGCAAATTGTGTCATTTATTAATCACCCTCACACCCGTAAGACCTTCGTTAATCTTCAGGACACAAATTAAGATATTTTTGTTGAAATCCGATGGCTCAGTGAGGCCAATGACATTTCCTCTCTCAAGATCCATTAATGTACTAAAAACATATTTAAATCAGTTCATGTGTATAGTATAATGCAATGTAAGTCGCTTTGGATAAAAGCGTCTGCCAAATGCATAAATGTAAATGTAATGTGAGTACAGTGGTTCAATATTAATATAATAAAGCGACGAGAATATTTTTGGTGCGCCAAAAAAACTAAATAACGACTTATATAGTGATGGCCGATTTCAAAACACTGCTTCATCAAGCTTCGGAGCGTTATGAATCTTTTGTGTTGAATCAGTGATTCGGATCGCGTGTCAAACCGCCAAACTGCTGAAATCACGTGACTTTGGCGCTCCGAACAAATGATTCGACACTGAACTCACATGAACTGATTTAAATATGTTTTTAGTGCATTAATGGATCTTGAGAGAGGAAATGTCATTGCTCAGGCCTTCGGATTTCATCAAAAATATCTTAATTTGCGTTCCGAAGATGAAGGAAGGTCTTACGGGTGTGAGGGTGAGTAATAAATTACACAATTTTCATTTTTGGGTGAACTAACCTTTCAAGTCTAGAACTTACCCATCAAATCAATTTCCTCTCTCAAGATCCATTAATGTACAAAAAACATATTTAAATCAGTTCATGTGAGTACAGTGGTTCAATATTAATATTATAAAGCCACGAGAATATTTTTGGTGCGCCAAAAAAACAAAATAACGACTTATTTAGTGATGGCCGATATCACTGCTTCATGAAGCTTCGGAGCGTTATGAATCAGCGTATCGAATCATGATTCGGATCGCGTGTCAAACCGCCAAACTGCTGAAATCACGTGACTTTGGCGCTCCGAACCGGGGATTCGACACGCTGATTCATTACGCTCCGAAGCTTGATATCGGCCATCACTAAATTAAGTCGTTATTTTGTTTTTTTGCCGCACCAAAAATATTCTCATTGCTTTATAATATATTGAACCACTGTACTCACATGAACTGATTTAAATATGTTTTTAGTGCATTAATTGATCTTGAGAGAGGAAATGTCATTGCTCAGGCCTTCGGATTTCATCAAAAATATCTTAATTTGCGTTCCGAAGGTCTTACGGGTGTGAGGGTGATTAATAAATGACACAATTTTCATTTTTGGGTGAACTAACCCTTCAAGTCTAGAACTTACCCGTCAAATCTGACAGTCCCCGTCTGTTCGGTGTCCACCTTATAGTGGTCCAAAAGCAGCCGGACCACCTTGTCATGTCCGTTCCGAGCAGCAATAATGAGAGGTGTGGATCTCTGGCCGGCCACCTGGGTCACATACTCCAGCAGGTATCGGGTCTGGACGGTGGAGTGGTTCAGGAGCAGGGCAGCCAGGGTCAGGACTCTCCCCTCGCTGGCTGCTTTGTGAACGTACCGGGCCAGGGACTCCAACCGGGCCAGAGCCGGTACCTCCGCCATCTGTGCAAGATTCGCCCACTGATCTCAGAACAGATCAACCCGCCTCCCATTAAAAACACCTGCCTGAGCTCTTCAGCTCATATATGAAACCAGTGGAGAGTTTCCGCCTGACCAACAGCCATTATAGTGATTATTAATATAATATGGATCGTTTAGTCCAACTTTATGCCGTCACGTTGAATTTCTGATTACATGAATGTAATCTCTCTAATAATAGTATATCTTGTAACTGAAATAATAATAATAACAATCCTATATCTTATAATACTCGAATCATTCACTATTAATATCAAATTCTGACGTAATCTGTTTAATTCAAACGAGTTTCAGTGGGAATTCTCTTTCACTTCTATAAGAAACGAGTTTTCTCGCCAGTTTTGCGCTTCCTTTTGTTCTTGTTTCCCTGCGCGATCATGTCCGACAGAACGAATCCAGATTTCGCTGATAAATCCGATATTAAATCCGAAATAAAGCTCAAAACTGCGGTCAATGTATTTGTGTCTTTCACCTCTGCTAGAAACGACGCCCGGAAATGAAGTCAGCAATAACAGGAAGTGCGACACTGGGATTTCTGTGATGCCTTTTTTTCGAAGTAAAAGTCCCGTTTGAATAAGAAAAATAAAAAATTACCAAGGTAAGCATAGTTTTTATATATGATATAAATATTTATTATTGTATTATATATCAGATGGAACACTTTTTGAAGTATTTTGCAACTAAATTTTTAAACTATAATATTTTACATATTTAATATAAATATTATATATTTTTAATTAATGTTATCTGAAATATATTTGACGTATTTAATGTAAATATGATATATTTTTAATTAATGTTATCTGAAATATATTTGACGTATTTAATGTAAATATGATATATTTTAAATGAATGTTATCTGAAATGTGATATTTGACGTATTTAATGTAAATATGATATATTTTAAATGAATGTTATCTGAAATGTGATATTTGACGTATTTAATGTAAATATTATATATTTTTAATTAATGTTATCTGAAATATATTTGACGTATTTAATGTAAATATGATATATTTTTAATTAATGTTATCTGAAATNCATTTTATACCAGATATAAATTAGATTTAAAATGCAATAAATATATATAAAGTTAAGAGTTCATACTTGTGTCACTATTGAAACACATAAAAGTTAGTGTTTTTCTCATTTTAAAAAAGTGAATCTCTGAGTCTACTTGCAATTCTAAATTTGATCTACAGCGCAGATCCATTTGTCTTTCTCCAATCTCCAATCAAAAGTATTATATAGCGACACCATCCGCTCTAATATCAACCATAATAAAATGGTTTAGTTAATGAGCAGCCATTCAAATTTCTTTAATTTACCAATACCCCTTCAACCTAACCAGTCCGTTTCCTTGTTTTTAGCCCACAAAAGATCCAAATTTAAATTTTATGCTGATCCCCTCTTCGTCAACGACAATAATACTCCCATCTCTTTTGAAACATTGGTTCCAAAATGCTTTCCAAACAGACATCAGTTTAAACCTGTCGCACATACACAATTCAACAATGTGTTGCTGCGCACCTGTACCGCATTAATCAATAACTCCACCTGCTCTCCTTTGCAATTGCAAGATTTTTTTAAACATGCATCAATGCTAAATTTTTCCATATATTGTAATCATTGTTCAAAACTTAGAATAATTTATTTAATGGACTCATTATTTCTGCCATAAATTAATACATTATTAGCTAACTGCATGATTTGTATATGTGCATTTCTAAAATAAATTACTTGGACACAGTCGCCTCTTTCACAGTCACCTGTTTAAGTATCATAGGTGCCTTGAGATATATATCTCAAGCCTGTGAGAAAAGAACTCTCTTGTCCAGTCTGCTGCAGAGTTCTTAGTGAATGGAAGGCTGCAAGCCATCTTAAACCAGTAAGTAATGTAGCCATTCCTTCCTGACTACATATAACATCTGTCATCACCTGGAGACTTACACTGAATGCTATGCTTGTTATACAGGCTAGTAGAAGGGTTGCAAAACTCTGGGTTTACTGGAAGAGATGCAGAAAAATTCTAGTTTTAGATATTCCAATTGTAAAATATGTGGAAGTGAATGCGTTTTGTCATGCAATGAGTTTCCACTGCACTTCAGAGCTGTCGGATTTACTAAATTTTCCCCGAAATACATAAAAGTAAGTGGCCAGTGAACTGGGAGAAGCCTAGTACTTCATTCAAATGTCTATTTATATGTGTGAAACCTAAAATAAACCTCATTTGGTTGAAAACACTGAATAGTGATATATGACAAGTGCTGAGCGTGTCTGTCTCAGTGCAAAAGCATGTTTGAATTTAGCAGTGATGCACTGAAATTTCTATTCACACTGATGTGATCGTACTCATCAAAGGGTTAAAATCAACCTGGTTTCGGGGGTGGGGGCAAATTGAGTCTGAGGGGGCAATGCCTCCTTTTGCCCCTTTCTCTACATATGTTTTGCAGAAGAAGAGTGTGATGGTGTTACGACCGCTAGGTGTCAACCGTAACTGGAATAAGAGTTTAGCATCAGGGGCAGACAAGGACAAAATAACAAACAAAACCACTCTTTTTTTTTTCTTTTTTTTTTACTTCCTAAATCAAAATGGAAAAATCAAAAAACNGAAATATTTGACATATTTAATATAAATATTATATATTTTTTAATTTATGTTATCTGAAATATGAATACATCATGTGCAATAGATAATAATCTTTATTTTATATTAAAAGTGTGTTTTATTGTGTAGATATAAAGCTGTATAAACTAAAACAATCCCTGTTTCATTTATAAATACAGATTTTATTTTTTTATTTTTGGCAGATATTAAAATGCTTTTTCCAGGGACACATGGTGCTGTACATTCAACCGAAATATTAATTCCTAAACCATGCATTTCACAAAGGGAGGGGTTTGGATTAAAGGTTTATCTCAACTATAAATGCACTGAAACGCTCACAAAACCTAATCTTTACAGGATTTAGTTTGAACAGACAGGCTCTCAAGTGAGCCAAACTAGTTATTTTTATTTTATTTTACCTTATGTTTGACTAAATAGTCAGAAGTCATGCTGTCAGCTCAGTGGGATCGAATCTTCTTGTGTTACAGCTACACCAGACACCTGCGATGAGTGTCTTTACAAGCGCCGCATCGAGGAGAGATCAAGACTCAACCAGAATGATTGCTTTCTTTTCATGTTTTACCTCTGCCCGATGAGGTCAAAGGTCATTCAAAGGGATCATCTGACCCCAGTGTGAGTGAAAAGCAAGAAATCTTCACTGCGGCACTGAAATGCCACCCATCATGCGCAAGAGGCAGAACTGTGTGATGCATGCTGCCTTCCTGACAAGGTTTGAAACGTTTATTTTGCCTTATTTTTGACACTTTGATGCATTGAAAAGTGAATTTGTGTTTGTGGCGTTTCACAATTAAATGATCTAATGATTTAATATTTAGTAAAAGAGGTGCTTGGATTGGGCTGAATCCACCTTAGAATCACATTCAGAAGGCAAAAGCTCTTGCAAACCCCCTGCAGCCGGAGATATTGGGTTGGGATTTGAGGGAAACAAATCGGATGAGATTAAAATGCGTTTCCCACGGCGGTCCATGAGACGCGCTCCATCCTCTTCATGATCTGAAGAAGGAGGAAGAGTCTGGCTGCGTCCCAAATCATCATCATGACGCTTCACTTGCACTTTCAATGATGTTTGTTCCATTGTATTGTCTTGTTACATGTAATAAACACTGCAGTTTTTCCACTCTGTTTCATAAGGTGAATTGCAACATAACCAATTAAAGGATTAGTTCACTTTTAAATAAATTTTTCCTGATAATTTACTCACCCCCATGTCATCCAAGATGTTCATGTCTTTCTTTCTGCAGTCGAAAAGAAATTAAAGTTTTTGATGAAAACATTCCAGGATTTTTCTCCTTATAGTGGACTTCATTGGGCACCAAATGGTTGAAGGTCATAATTAGTTTCACTGCAGCTTCAAATTGTTCTACATGATCCCAGATGAGAAATAAGGGTCTTATCTAGTGAAACCATCGCTCATTTTTTGAAAAAAATTGTTAGTATATAATTGCTAGTATATATACTTTGACCTGTGAAGGGCAGTAATACACATAAAGAAGAAGAAGAGAGCTAGTTCAAGATGAGCATTTATGGTTAAAACTTATTTAAGTTTCAATTTTTTTCAGAAAATGAGTGATGGTTTCACTAGATAAGACCCTTATTTCTCATCTGGGATCGTGTTGAACAATTTGAAGCTGCAGTGAAACTAATTTTGACCTTCAACTGTTTGGTGCCCATTCAAGTCTACTATAAGGAGAAAATCCTGGAATGTTTTCATCAAAAACTTTAATTTCTTTTCGACTGAAGAAAGAAAGACATGAACATCTTGGATGACATGGGGGTGAGTGAATTATCAGGAAAAGTTTATTTAAAAGTGAACTAATCCTTTAACAGTTTCTACTGAAGTATTTATTTTTCCTTTAAAATAATTCACATTTTTACGCTGCATACATTTGTTGCAATTACACCTGTGGTGATGTTTGATGCTTTTTCTGTGAGTTTCTCATCAAAACATAGTGCGTTACTTTCCATAAAAAGTAACTGATGGGAGTAACACAATATTGTAATGGATTACTTTTAAAAGTAAATGTATTCAACTTAAACACGTCCCACTTCTATGGACTTGTTGGTGAGTTTTGCACTCACGTTTTCTTCGGAAAATGTGCAAAACTTGTTTAAATTCACACTTTGAATGTATTAGTTGTGTATTTTTGTTGATATTACGGTCTTCTGGAGTGGCATTGGCATCCTCATATCAACAGTTGGAATAAAACTAAACTGATTTGTGCTCCAACATCTGGTCCCTGGTGCAAAGTCAGCATGAAAGTCAAACAACGGAACACAAAATTAAGGTGACATAACCAGAGTGAGCCAGATGGACATAAATAAATAAATCATATTTGCCAGACGCTCTGGGAAACACAGCTGGACCTGACATCCTTTATCAGACACACATTCCTAAAAGCATCAGCATCCAGCGGACTGTTGTGTGACTTTAACGACCTCAGGCACATTTCTCATTATTTTTTATATCTGATGTCATATCTGCACAGACACGGGTCGAGGGAGACGGACGCCTGTCTGAGGAAAGCTCAGTTTCACATGGACCTCTGGTGCTGCTTCACCATCCAGAACTGGCTGCTGGACTTCGGGAGACACTTAGTCATGGTGACAAAAAAAACGCTTGAATAAAGCGTCACATCATTTACAGTGAATACACGAGATATGAAACTATTCTTTCACGTTTAAAAAAATATAGAAATTCATAAGTTGTTATGCCACAACATTTGCATTTATTCATTTAGCAGTCGCTAAAAAATTTTATTTTTTAAGAGGCAATAACAGGAGTTTCAAACTACAAGCAAAGACACATACATATTTATTTTTTCATACTTTTTATGAAAACACAATTTTAGTTAAAAGTGGATGTTTTGTCTGGTTTTTCACTGTCAATTATAAAGATAATTCACTTTTTCTTTTTGTTTTACTTACAAGGAAAAGACATTTACAGTATTTTATTGTACAATTGCATGTATTGTTTTGTTAAATATAATATACACTAGTTTTTCCACAAATTAACTGGTATTTACTGCAGTATTTTTACATTAATAATAATAACAATAATATTAAAACCATAAAAAAAACATTTCCAAATAAAGTAAATGTAAACTGAAATAAGATAAATATTTAAAATACATATNTATTAAAACCATAAAAAAACATTTCCAAATAAAGTAAATGTAAACTGAAATAAGATAAATATTTAAAATACATATATTTAGTTGTTAAAAAAATAAAAAAAATAAAAAAAATCCTTTAAAATAATTCAAAATTTTTACACAGTAAATATTTGTTGCAAACACATTTTAATTAAGCAATTAAACCCGTATTTCCTTAATGTGCAGTTTATAATTTTATTAAAGTGTATTAATTCTTGTATTGATTCTCTTGTACAATGTTTTATTTCAGTTATAAAAAACACTTTATTTTGTAAGGTTAAACTGAAATTTAACTAATAACATGTTTATACTTCTTTAAAAATAATTCACATTTTTACATTGCAAAAATATTTTAACTTAAACTTCAAAAAAATATTTTTCTGACTCTGTAAACTTCCTTAAAACAAGATAGATTTACTGCAAAATGATACACTGTTTGTCTTGCTTTCAGAGAAATCTCACAACGTTTTGTGATGTTTTTGCTCAAAACAAGAAAAGATCTGTTTGCCAATTGGGTCAGAAAAATAATCAAATTCAAAAGCAAAAACAAGATTAGTTTTCTGTTCATGTTTTAAGCAAAAAAATATGTTAGATTTCTCTGAAATCAAGATGTAAATGTATCATTTTCCTTCTCAAGTGAATATGTTGTTTTACAGATAATTGTGTTGGAAAACGAGACGGAGTAAGAATATGATTTTTGCAGTGCAGTTACACCTGTACTCTTGTGGTGAAATGTGAAGCTTTTTCTCTAGATCTTCTGTCCTTTGGAGTGGTTCTCTTTGAACAGACCCAGCGCTGGCGACTACTTCCACATGCTGTACAACATCACTACACCCTTCCTGCTGCTCAAGGTGAGTTTAATCTGGAGCAGGTCACTAATTGGGTTTACTAAGCCCCACCCCTTCTGTAAGCCCCGCCCTTTTAAGACTGCTTTGAGATGCATTGCGCATCCAGGATGGATGGCTCTTGTTTTTGGACTCTTTGTCAGGGTCACATTTCTCAATGTGAGGCTTTTCACAAAGCGCAGACATTTTATCAAAAAGAGCTGGTGATATTTATGACCTGAGAAGCTACATATCATCGAAATGATGCATCACCTCAAATCTGTTGGGAATAAACAACACTGACCTTTATAATCTGCGGAAATATCTGGCTGACATTTCCGATTTCTCTGTGTCCAAAAACTGAAGTTTACAAGATTGATGCCATGCATTGCATGCGTCAAGAAATCTGTTATGATATGATAAACTGTTCCCAGGTCAGTGTTTTCTTCCTCTGTATTTTTGTCTTGTTTTCCAGCACAAATATCTAAACATTCTTAAATCAAGATGCATTTACTTGAGGAGCAAAATTAGTGTGAGAAATGCATCAAAATGAATGAATTTTTGCTTAAAGGTGGGGTAAGCTATATTTCAAAATATTTTGTCGCTGTTGGACAATGTTGATATTTGAAATCAACCCAAACAAACAAATATCTGGCATTTGGGTCAGAAAAATAAACTTAATTCAAAGGAAAAACAAGATTATTTGTATGACCCTATTGACAGGTATTTAGGAGTTCAAGCTCGTAGTGCTGAAATGGCTTATTTGGGGGCAGTCGTGGCCTAATGGATAGAGAGTCGGACTTGTAACCCAAAGGTCATGGGTTCGAGTCTCAGGTCCGGCAGGGATTGTCGGTGAGGGGAGTGAATGTCCAGCGCTCTCCCCACCCTCAATACCACGACTGAGGTGAGACCCTTGAGCAAGGCACCGTACCCCCAACTGCTCCCCGGGCGCCGCAGCAATGGCTGCCCACTGCTCCGGGTGTGTGTTCACGGTGTGTGTGTGTTCACTGCTGTGTGTGTGCACTTGGATGGGTTAAATGCAGAGCACAAATTCCGAGTATGGGTCACCATACTTGGCCACATGTCACTTCACTTCACTTCACTTTATAACTCCTGAACCGTTAGTCGTAGGCTTAAGTGTCTTATATCGTTGGAATCCAATTTTGCATTTTTTGAAAAAACTAGTCCTTGGTTCTTGGCCCGACTGGAACCAAACCAGTGCAGCGAGATTCTCCGGAGTCTGATTGTCAATAATTATAAAAAAAAAAGTTGAAATTTTGATTCACGGCCCAAACGTTGCCAAAACGTTTGAAGTGGGTGGAGCCACTTTTACTAAAATGGCTATAACTCGTCAACGAAATAAGATATTTTCACCAAACTTGGCACACCTATGTAAGAGCTTATTTTGTGGTCACATGAAAAAGGACGTGGTGACTGGCCACTTGGTGGCGCTATAACAGGAAAAACAGGAAAATGGCTATAACTACTTCACCGTTAGCCCAATTGACTTGAAAAATGGCATGCAGTGTCTTTGTCCGAGGTGCCATGATTATCTATGAGGACATTGATATATCTCAAAAAAACATGTCCGCTATCGGCCAATGAATTTTGAGCAGCTATCAGACTAACAGAGGCCGATCAGAACGAAACTCGCTGGCCTGTTTGACTCACGGCCCTAGAGGCCTGTGAGAAATTCGAAAGAAATCAACCACTGTGCCTTTGCGTTTTTCACGTGCGTAAACGATTGTGTATCGTATGCCTACGAAATTTGTACCACATGGTAGAACTCCTCATTCTGAGCAACTTTGCCTCTAGGACCGCCGCTGTCCATCGAATCGTTCGTTGGAGATCATTTCAAACACCAACTTTGGCGAACTAGTCCTACAACCTTTATAACTGTTAAAAAGCTTTAAAAAACATATATTTTCTATGGTAAATTGCCTGTATTGACTGTAAATGGTATTTTCCATGTATGATCGAGATGGTTAGGCTTGCTAAATAAAGCAAAAAATCTTTTTACGCATGTGCTTAAAGGCCTTAAAATGCTTGAAGCCCATTATTTGCTGCTTGCAGCTATATTTATTCTTGTTTTCAGCAAAAACTCACTTAATTTTGGTCCATTTTTCAGACTTAATATCTGAAGTCGTTTTGCATCTCCAGTAAATGTATCTTGATTTAAGAATGTTTAGACATATGTGCTGGAAAACAAGACAAAAATACGGAGGAAGTGATGCTGTTGCCAGGCAATTTTTAAGTGACATAGTATGCAATACCATTGTCACATGACCTCACTTGTTTAATTCAGCAAGTTGCATTCAATATATTTTGCTATTTTGTATTTCTTCAATTCAGTGTTGTAATTTTTGACAATAATAAATCACAGCTGTACTTCATCACTCTGAAATGAAGTCAAGTTGAGTGCACTGCATTTTGGTATATAATATCTCATGTGTCGTTCTGTTCCAGCTCATAGAGCGAAGCCCGAAGACGTTGCCTCGCTCCGCCGTCTACCTGTGCATCATCACGTTTGTGATGGGCGCGAGCGCACACCTGGTGGGAGACTCCATCAACCATCGGCTTCTGCTCAGCGGATACCAGATGCACCTGAGCGTCAGAGAAAATCCCATCATGAAGAACCTCAGACCACAAACTCTGGTAGAACAGCCCAGAAAAACTCTCTGTAATGATCAGAATCAGTTTCAAGCGCTTTCAAGACTCTTAGTATGTAACAGTTTGTACATGGCAGTTGTTTATCATATGTGGTTATAGCATATAGTCATTGGCATTTTCTTCAGGAAATATTACAGGTTTGCATCTAGTTTTTCTGTTTTCCGACAGATTGACTCGTTTGAGTTGCTACAGTATTATGATGAAAGTCTGGGTCATTGCATGTGGTAAGCTGCTAAATATTCTGCACACATTCAGCTCTTACATTTCAGCACTGATTTACTTCATACTAATTAACCTAATTAAACAAACAAAATCATTATTTAGTAGAAACATCCTTGCCTCGAGAGTGATTAAAAGCAGAAATGTGCCATTTATAATTTCATTAAAGTGCTGGTGGTATTAATTCTCTTGTACAAAATGTTTTATTTCATCTATAACCCAGCTGACAAAATGTTCTAAAAATGTTTTACTAACATTTCCATTAAGTTATGAAAACTTTATTTCTGAATGTTCTCTGAACATTTAAACATCCCCATTTTTTCTTGGTTATATGAACGTTAAGGGAGCATTCCACTGTATCATTCTGCAAACATTACACACTCTAAAAAATACTGGGTTAAAAACAACCTAAGTTGGGTTGAAAATGGACAAACCCAGCGATTGGGCTGTTTTAACCCAATGGTTGGGTTAAATGTTCGCCCAACGTGCTGGGCAGTTTTATATAACCCAACCATTGTTTAAAAATTACTATATGGCTGGCTTAAAATTAACCCAAAATGAAAATCAGACACAATTCCAAGCGGCAACAATAATAATCAAAAGGTGAACATTTATTAATAAGCAAGTTAATAAATGTTTCTTGTTTAATTATTATTCATTAAACTTATTAATAACTGTTAATTTCCAACATACCTTGGGTTCATTTTAAGCAAGCAATACAGTAATTTTTAAACAAAAGTTGAGTTAAATAAAACTACCCAGCAGGCTGGGCAAACATTAACCCATTTGCTGGGTTAAATCAACCCATTTGCTGGGTTAAAACAACCCAATGGCTGGGTTTGTCCATTTTCAACCCAACTTGGGTTGTTTTTAACCCAGCATTTTTTAGAATGTTACTTTTATATGTTCTCTGGACATTCCGAAAGAAGTAGTAACATTTAAAAATTTGAATGTTCTCTGAAGATTCCGAAACTAGTAGTAACATTTAAAAAACTTTAAAAGAACGTTATAATGTTGTTGTTGTTTTTTTTTTTTTAAAACATTCCATGAAAGATGCATTAATAATGTTTTTGTACTGATGTTTTAAGAACATTATTAAAGACCAGATAACTTTGGAAGAACGTATGTTCATAACGTTGAGAGAACATTGCTAAAACGTTCCCTGTTAGAAGGTGTCTAAAAATCACTTTTACGCATTTATCTTTCATTTTTACAGGTATGTTCCTCTATTTCTCATCCTGTTCCTGTATTTCACTGGCTGTTTCACTATTGTCAAAGCAGAGAAGAAGATGCCCATCTCCGCTTGGCTTCTACTGGGTCCCAGTGGCCTTTACTTCTGGTCAGTTTCTCCCTGTAACACTAACAAGTGTTTGACCTGCTCATCGGGAGCCAGATGGCCTGAATGCAGCGCACCGTATTTCATTATTCACCACAGCAAAACTCAACTCTCCATCCCGGATCACAATTATTTATAAGCTCAGACGTTAAAGAAAGAACAGTGTCTGTATCATGTGTCGTGCCGAGGAAATGAGCTCCAGTGTCACACGTTAAATTTGTGTTTACTTTAGAGTGCCATCCTACACAGGGCATTTCCTTTCCTTATCTGTTAGACTGATGATTAATTAAAGCAATGAGCCACTTGGGTTTTTTTTAGCAAAATGCTGCTTATGCAATCAGATTTTGGAACTAAAATGATTTGCTCTTTACTCCTCAGGTATCTTGTGACGGAAGGACAGATTTTCATCCCCTTCATTTTCACGTTTTTTGCCATGATGGCTACAGTCGTGCACCAGAAGCGTAAAGGTTTTCTGCCTGACAGTAACGGACTCTTCCTGCTCTACAGTTTTTCGATATCGCTCGTGTTGGTGACCGTCTGGGTCGCTTGTCTGTGGAAGGACGCGGTGTTACGGAAGAAATATCCGGGAGTGATGTATATACCGGAGCCGTGGGCCCTTTACACACTGCACCTGAGAGACAAACACATGACGCTCACAGACTGAACCTGTCAGGGCAGATCAACAAATCTCACTGTCATTGCAACCATAAACTCTTTATTAATGTGTTTATATGCAAGCAACCTTCAAAAATGGACTTTATGCACAGTATGCATTGTATGAATTTATGCAAAATGTTTTTTTTCTGTGCACAGAGTGCATTGCACCAGTCAAAATTGTGCAATATTCTATTCTATTCTATTCTATTCTATTCTATTCTATTCTATTCTATTCTATTCTATTCTATTCTAAATTGTTAAGATACACTGGTGTTCAAAGGTTTGGGGTTCATATGTTTTTGTTTTTTAAGAAATTAATACTTAAACTGTCAAAAGTGACAGTAAAGATGTTTATAATGTTACAAAAGATTCTATTTCAGATAAATACTGTTTTTTAGAACTTATTATTCATCAAAGAATCCTGGGGGAAAAATCAGGCCAGCAGTTTTTCCAGAGGAGTTTGTTCACCTGATTTATATAACATTTTATTCCTGAAAACATTGTGAAAGCATTTTCTGTCTGTTGACATTATTTTTCTGATTTATTTAGTAATAAAAGCGAGATCCAAAATGTCAACAAAAGGAAAAAAATAATTTTGAACCTGGCTTTATTCAAGTGTTCTGATTTATTGTTCTGTAACTGTATGCAAATTAGCTCATATTTTGCATTTGCATATGTAAAACATATCAGAAGACTTGTAATCCAAAGTAAAGGTGATTAATCGACTTAGGAAATTTTATTGGTAATTTTTTTTTTTTTACCCTGTACATCTGTTGTCTTGGCTTGAGTAATATTTTGTTAATAAATGAAAAATAAGCCATTTTTAAAGAACATTTTATTTAAAGAAAGTGTAGACTACGATGTGGACAAATAGGGTAGAAGTCTTCTCTACTTAAATAGGCACAATATGTCTTTATTAATAATCCTAACTTTGTAAATTTTCACTGCATATTTTAAAATATTAAATATTCAGTGTTTATTAAAGAAATTTGAATGCAACTGCAAAGTTTCTGTGCAGTCGAGCGCCGCCTGCAGGAAGAAAAGTTCATCTCATTAGCTGACAACACTTGCAAATGTCCAGGGTAAAGCAGGGCTGCACATGGACATGGTCAGTTTAGCATCTGTTCTTTGCGTTTATTTACAAGTAAAAAAAAAAATAATAATAATTTTACGTTTTAAAGTATAATTGCCTTCTTCTGTCATTAATTGCAGGCGAAATTCCTCAGTCAAGATCAAATCAATGGTAAGTACCACCATGAAAGAATACTTTATAGTAAACACAATGGTGTTTTTGAACCATACTATAGTAAAGTACTTGTATTCATTTGTTGTGGTAATTGTGGCAATAGAACAACTATAGTAATATAAATTTCTACAACTATAGGGTATATTATACTACAATACACTACAGTTTACTGTAGTAAAAACTAAAGTATACTACAGTATTTATTACAGTTCACTATAGTTAATACTACAGTATGCCGTTGCATTCATTAACAAAGTGTTGTAAATACTGTAATATATACAGTATACTACAATTTACTATAGTATTTTTGACCGAGGCTATAGGTTTATTCTCTCTCAAGACTACAAATCTGTTCTTACAGGCACTGTAAGAATAATTACTAATCTGATTAGTTAGATAAATTCGATAAACACAAGCCAAATACATGTTAGAAATTCACTTTTACATGAACACTTTATAATAGCATTCATTAACACACACATATATATATACACACATTATATAAATGTATATTGGTGCTATAATGGGAGGCTATTATAAAGCACTGCTCTGATGCTCAAGCTTTTCAATAGATTTTATTCTTCCACTGGAAACAAAATGGCATTTGTTGCGGTCACTTCACTTCAACTGCCCGATTACTGCAGCACAAACACAGTGTGGATCCTCTGATGCATAAAGAGGGAGAGAGAGCTGAACATGGGACTCGACAAAATATGAGGATAAAAACAAGATGACAGACAGATGATGCAGTTTTAAACACAAAGATATAAACTGCAGAAATGAGAGGAAATCTTGAACGCTTCAGCGTGTCGTACTGTCTGGCTTTGATTCATTCGTCCACCTGCTGTTGTTGATAATGCTGTAATCTTGATTCCCTCTTAAACAGGTTGTCTCAGTTAGTGCCAGAACAAATCCTTCCTTTGGGATTAAAGAGATTCTTTGCCAACCCTTATAAAAAATAAACATTCGTATCTGTCATTTGGATACATTTGAAACTAAAACATCTGATTTTACTTCTAAGTTAACTTGGTTAAGGGGTGCTTTTTACTCTGATGTTGTGTTCCAAATGTTTGCATGCTACACTTCTGTGTATATTAATATGTTTTTGTCTTCATTCAGAGTATAAGGAGTGTTTTTCGCTGTACGATCAGAAGCGCAGGGGTAAAATGAAGGCGCAGGATCTGTTGACGGTCATGAGATCTCTGGGATGCTGTCCGACCCTGACAGAGCTCGACAGACACTTACTGACCCATAAAATAGGTATAGTATCTATCTGGTATCTGGTCTGTTGGGTTGCAAGCTACAAAATAATGATTGTTTCCAAACGGGTTTCCTAAACTCCTCCCCTTCTGCTCCCCACCTGTCAGTCAAACAGATAGCCCCGCCCCAAACTCACTCTGGAGAGTGCAACTTTTTCATTTTAAAATAGTCCTCGTTAAAGAGTTATAATCGATGAACTAAACCGACCAGCTAAGAGTTGAAACACATTACAAACTTTGAACCAAGAAATATTTGAAAATCAGACTGGCTTTAATGAGGAAAAGAACTACAATCCCATTAAGCATTGCAAATATGTTAAAGATGTTGATTATGTATATAGAAACAATATATTTTATGTTTATTGCTAAATATGCATATATATAGACGAATTATTGTAACATTCCCAGTGGTTGTTCGCTAAAAAGTTTTTTTGGCACGATTTGCTTATTGCGATTCTTTGTTTGCTGGAGATTGTTTTGCAGAATCATGGGTAATGTAGTTTTTCATTGGGAATTCTGCTGTTGAACATGATTATTTAAAAATAATGCGAACAGATTGCTTTAACAGAAGCATATACCATTGATTAACAACTTTGGTCTATCTTTAAAGTTCAATTCAGTTCAATAAAAGCCCTTTCACACTGAGCATGACGCTATAAAGTGAAGCGAATTCACAGTGAATGCAAAGCTAGAGCTACAATTAGCATCACAATGTATGAGATTATTACTGTGCACTTTAAACCATCATCGAGTGCTTGTAATAACTTCTGATTGCGAATTTTGATTATGTAATGGGAAGACATGTATTATTTGTAGTGTTTTATAATAGACTGAATGCTACACCTTATTTTATTGTTATAAAAACCCGAGCTGCATGAAAAACACATACAGAACATATATCGTCATAATCATATATCTATTTGGCTTCATGTTTTATCTGTAGAAACATTTCTCTCAGTTGTTTATGTGCGGAACTCAGAATGAGGAAGGGGAGGAGTTATGATGATCACGTGATATGATTGACAGATCTAGAGCGAATGAGGGCTATAACACACGTACACCCGGAAGAAAACAGACACACGGCACTCTGTACGCTGTTTCAAACTCATCAGATCATATAATTCAGTGGAAAATGACTAGAAATTATATTCTGTATAAAGAAATATGAAGTAAACATGTGAGAATAATAACTGACTCTTATGTCAGTTCTTCTCAGACATAAGAACTTAAAGGGATATTTCATCCAAAAAATGTAAATTATCCAATGATTTAGTCACTCTCAAGCCATCCTATTTGTATATATCTATCTTCTTTCAAACGAACACAATCGGAAATATATTGAAAAATATCCTGGCTCTTCTAAGCTTTATAACGGCGGTGAACGGGGGGCCAGATTTTCCAAGAAAGTCCAAAAAAGCGCATCCATCCATCATAGAAATAATGTATAAATAATCCATTCGGCTCCATATTTAATACTTTATTAACTATAAATTTCGGCAGGCCGCCGTACGAATGGATTTCCGGCGGAAAAGTGACCTCTGACCGAAGAAGATAGTCATACACACCTGGCTTGAGGGTGAGTAAATCATGGGATAATTTTCATGTTTGGCTGAACTATCCCTTTAACATCCATTCTCTCTTCCGGAAAACATTTCTTCGATGTTTCCACTGTTTTCAAAACATGGGCACATGATCTAAAGCTCAAATCTAATTGGACGGCCTGTTTCGGGGGGAAAAAATTGGCACTGGTGCCCAGTGTGAGTGGCTCCATATGGGATAAACTGTTTCGATTCAAGAGCATCATCGCGTCATACATCCGCATCACTTAATCACAATCAGTGTGAAAGGCACTATAGATGACAAAATTAATCAATCAATTCCCCTATGGAGAAAATGAATGGGATTTTACTTCTCTATTGTTTGAGTCCAGGTGGCTCATTGAAAACGATCACTGACTGACTTACAGTGACTCTGAACATTAAAACAAGATACTGGAAGTATTTGAACGTTCAAACAAATGACTCACATCAATGTTAAGTTATCGGCTGGATGTCCTCCTAAACTTCCAAGCCCCAGGTAAAGTCAACAGTGTAAACTTTGCTTACTAAGTCAAATAAACTGGAAATCTGTAGGAGTGCGTGGATGAAACTCAACAATAACAACCTCAGACCTCAACATCCAGATAAGGACAGTGAACGCAGAAAGATGGTTTATAGAGTCGCCTGGAAGAAAAACAGAGCACTGGAAGTACCACGCCACACTTCCAGAATGATTTTTATTGGAAAGGAGAGATATATGAGCTGACATCACATGATGAAATGCTTGACAAATGTGATGAAATGCACTAAATATAAACCTGTTCAGCTTGTCAGACGTGATCAAGCGGCTTCTGTATGCGAAGCTTTTTGGCAAAGTGCTTTGACTCTGTCTGTCCCAGATAAGAGCGGCGAGTTGGACTTCTCCACGTTTCTCGGCGTGATGCACGCGCAGATCCGGCAGGAAAACCCACGGGTCGAGATCCTGCAGGCCGTGAGGCTGATGGACACGGAGAAACGAGGCTTCGTCGTGGCGACGGAGCTCAGAGCCAGACTGACGGGCTTTGGAGAACGACTCGCAGATCAAGAAGGTATAGTGCGTTCAGGTCCTCCTGGGAAGGTCGTATTTATGAGTTGGGAAGTTGTTAAGTCACTTTCGTCGGAGTAAGATGGCGGTGTGCCTCCTCTTAATTAACTACACAAAAATACAGCAAGGTTTTTAAACTCCACTTCTAGAAAATGAAGAACAAAGAAAGTGCAACAGGTGTCTTTGGCTTTTTCATGTTTTTAATTACATTTATTAAAAATGCTGGGTTAAAAACAACCCAAGTTGGGTTGAAAATGGACAAACCCAGCGATTGGGTTGTTTTGACCCAGCAGTTGGGTTAAATGTTTGCCCAA
>RJVU01072345.1:3000214-3025928 GCA_003731715.1 Anabarilius grahami
ATATATATATATATATATATATATATATATATATATTACACACACACACACACACATACACACACACACATTATATATTTATATTTAAATATAAATATAATTATATTGAGCGATTGATTTTTCAATGCAACAGTATCTTCCTCCAAACATGAGTAAAAGTGGAAAATATAAAAAATGCAGTGCAGCTTAAGCCCATTATTTTATTTCGGTACTCTGTACATCCAGGTCTGCTTCACGCGCGCCTTAACACGGAATTAAACCAGTTTCGAAGAAGCGTTAAAAAAGCAGCGGACAAATGGCTTGCAAAGGACAATTCGGCACATTGTTCATGGAACAATTACAATTAAAAAAAGAGATTTCCTCCAGTCTACCTCATAACGGCGCAGTCTGTGGACGGTAGCGCGTCGGTTTGCCCGTTCACCACCGACAATCTGTAGTCCTCGGTCTCCATCACGTTCAGCGGAATCGCCGCATGACTGTCGTCGCGCGCCTTCGCGGTGCCGGAGAACGGGCGGATCTGACAGCTGTTGGCGATCGCCGGTGAGGAAATCCTCCAGAAGAAGTCCTTCAGCATTTTCCTGAACTCCCTGCGCATGAGGCAGTACAGGACCGGGTTCAAGCAGCTATTCGAGTGCGCCAGGCAAACGGTGACCGGGAACACGTACGTGTGGAGCATGTAGTAGATTTTGTCCCACTGGATGACGTTGAACTTGACCAGGACTCCCCAGAAGGTGATGGCATGGTTGGGCAGCCAGCAGATGAAGAACGACAAGACCACGATCGTGACGGATTTGGTGACTCTGGACCTGCGTTTGGGGAGGTTGTTGTTCATGCTCCGCTGGCGGATGAGGCGCAGCAGGAGCAGGTAACACACGATGGTGATGAGCATCGGCAACACGAAGCCCACCAGGATCTTCTGGAGGTGATAGATCGCGAGCCAGTCCTGGTCGCTGGGGAAGCGCAGCAGGCACAGCTTGACGCCGTTGATCGAATTCACCCCGCTGAATATCGCCGTGGGCACCGAGGCCACCGTGGCCAGGAGCCACAGAAGCGCGCTGACCAGCTTCACCGAGCAGCGCGTGTTGCGCGTTCGGTCCTTGAGCGCGGACGCCACGGACCAGTAGCGCGTGACGCTCATGGCAGTGAGGAAGAACGCGCTCGCGTACACGTTCATCACGGTCACCGTGACCACCACCTTGCACATGACGTGTCCGAAGGGCCAGGTGAAGTCCAGCGCCGTGTCCACCGCCCAGAAGGGCAGCGTGAGGACGAACTGGAAGTCCGTGACCGCCAAGTTCATGATGAAGTAGTTGATGGTGGACTTCTTCCTCCCCTGCCGGACTTTCATGAGGAAGAAGACCAGCAGGTTCCCCACCAGACCCACCGCGCACACCACCGAGTACACGATGGAGATCATGACGCGCAGCTCCAGGTTTGCGGCCACGTCGATGTCCTCCAGGTTGCTGAAGCGGCTCAGCTCGGATCCGGAGCCGTTCGAGGCGCTCTGGTTCTCCGCCATCCTGTCCAGCCACAGCTCGGCCTCCGGTGCCCGGTGCAGCCCGGGTCTGTGGAGGGCTTGCATCGCGGGAAGGAACACTAGGAAAGCGGGTGAGGGTTCCGCGCCACTTCCTGACACACCGGAGAGGCTGGAGACTCCCGCGCCATGACGGAGCCTCACGGTGCCGCTGCTGGTGCAGATGCTCCGCGCGGGACTTTATGAAACCTGCGCCACCTGATGCGCCGCCCACAGGGGGCGGGGTCACGAGGTTTGTCACTCCTCCCTCAAGACTTACTTTATTTTACATATGTGCTGCTAAATATAGTGGTGAAACACATTACACGTGTATATGAAATCATTCGAATATTAATAAAACCAGGAATCGTACATAAATAAATGAAAGAATATACACAGAAATAAATAAAATGGTTGTGCAACAGACTCAGGAAACAAGTTTGGATTGTTTGGGTGCCAAAGAAACATATACAAATGTGTACATAAAACATTTCACATTCAATTTAGAAATATGAAGGACCAAAACAAATGGATAGATAGACAAAGACTTTGACCTCTGCAGACTTCACAGACTGTCTAATCATTAATGTGTAAAGCACTCATGAGATGAAGCAGACTGAGATGTTATAAAAGTTATCCTTGATCCTTTTCCTGGTTTGAACATTGTTTGTCTGCAAAAGAATCCATGTTTATTATAGTATAGAGTAGAGGTGGGATGAAATGTTCAGTCACAGATAAGCCACACTGCTGGGTTAAAAACAACCCAAGCTGGGTTAAATATGGACAAAACCAGCAGGTTGGGTTAAAGGGCACCTATTATGCCCAGATGTCTCTGGTCTGGTCAAGTTTCAGCTTAAAATACCCCACAAATTTGCCCCTATTTGGGGGTGAGCAAAAACATGCCTTTTACTATATTACTATATTGCTAAAAAAAAAAAAAAAAAAATCCAAAATTGGTTGAAAAAAATGGCTGGGTGAAAACCACCCAATCCCTGTGTTTGTCCATATTTAATCCAGCATTTCTTTTTGAGTGCATGCTTAAAATCCCCCTGTAGTCGATTATTTTATCCCTTAAAACTCATATTTGAACATTTTTCATTCATGCTTAAAATAGCTTGAATGTAACTCTACACCCTTGCCTCATTTAGTATGTGCGGCTCTATGAATATGCAAATGAGCCCCGCCTCCACTCACTCAAACCAGTTCAGAGATTCAGTTTGTGACGTCAGAAACACCAGCGATTTCTAACCGTGTTTTTGAGACTGTCTTTAGATCACTGCAGTTTTAGGGCGGAGAAAATACTTAAGAATTTGCACGTGGTTTGGCTTAAAGCATATTAAAAACACAACATAGGCATATAAACAACATTAAACACTTGATTTTCACCACAGGGGGACTTTAAAGGGTTAGTTCACCCAAAAATGAAAATTATGTCATTTATTACTCTCCCTCATGCCGTTCCACACCCGTAAGACCTTTGTTAGTCTTCGGAACACAAATTAAGATATTTTTGATGAAATCCGATGGCTCAGTGAGGCCTGCATTGACAGCAATGACATTTCCTCTCTCAAGATCCATTAATGTACTAAAAACATATTTAAATCAGTTCATGTGAGTACAGTGGTTCAATATTAATATTTTAAAGCCACGAGAATATTTTTGGTGCGCCAAAAAAACTAAATAATGACTTGTATACTATCTTAATTTGTGTTCTGAAGATTAACGAAGGTCTTACGGGTGTGGAACGGCATGAGGGTGAGTAATTAATGACAGAAATTTCATTTTTGGGTGAACTAACCCTTTAAAATGACTGAATGACATTAGAAAGCTTTGTGCATTTTAAATTTGTCTCTTGTGAGATTCCTTAGAAGAATCCTGCCTAGCAGACGGTAAACTCCTGATGACGCTACAAAGCGCCATAAACCTCCCGTGCATGCATACATTTTAATATTGATTTAATCTTAGATTAAACATTTGCAGTGCCATTAAATATTTAACTTTTAGCCGATCTAATTAAACTCCGCAAACTCGTAAATGTCAATACGTGGGTGGGTGTTCATGATCATTGTCTTAAGGAACGGCTTTAAATAAACTAAGATGTCCTCAACTCAACCAGAACATCACACACATTCTTCTTTTTCATCACGGCTGAACACTTTTGTGTCGCTCAAGAGAAAACAGACACATGAAGTGAGCCGATCGATCTGGAAGTACATCACATAACTACTAGTTTATATTGAGCACGAAGCATCATGAAGTTTGCAGTCATAGTGTGTTCGGACAAGCAGTGATTCATGAACACCGTCTCTGTGCTTTAGTGTTTCTTCATGATAAAGCAAATGGAAAGTTCTTTATTTTTAATGTTTTAATCTCCCGGGTCTGTAGATAAACGACGTGCTGCAGCAAAGACAGACGGAGAGTATTTTTAGAGGAAAGTTCTTTACTTTTCCAGCAGCTCATTGATAAGCGACAGTTTATAGAAATGAAATAATTACTGTTATCTGTCTGCAGTCCCTCTGTCAGAAAATAAACAAGTATATATATGAAAGCGGAAACATTAGTGACAGATTTGATGATTTGTCGTGTTTGGGTTCAACTGTGCTTTGTTGATGTGTTGGTTATTAAAAGATTGCTGTTCAAAACAACCTAAAATAACATTTTAGAGAAGATAATTGCTTTAACGGGAATATGTGCAGATTTTAGATCCTCCAGCATGTCATGTCTCGTTGCGTTAATCTCGACAATTTATGTCAAAATTATTTTGTGTGATTTTGGAGAGTCTGTATTGGCATGGTTAACACAGTTTAACATAATTTTGAGAAGATGAGAGATGCGTAAAACGTGCATTAGGCAATTTTAATGAAAACACCGGCCAGACAAAGGATGTTCCTTTCATTTATTAATGAAAAAATATATGAAAAAGTTATCATTCTTGTTGAGTTGCTGTATTTCATCAGCATCTGCTCTGTGCGTGAAATTTACATAAAAGGCATACATTGAAAGTCTGTATGATGATATGAAGTCATTGTTTGAGTAGATTCCTGTCTGAAAGTGATCTTGCCCTGTCAGTTCTGCTCAGCTGGGCTTTTTAATTGGATTCTTGAATTTAAGCCCTTATAATGATCCATCCGTCACACACACACACACACACCATCCCTGTGGTCTCCTTTTGGTTTTTGGCTTGAATTCGGGAACATCTGTGTGATTTCTGCATCAAGGGTGTCTAATGAGGTAAAATCCCACAAAGAGCAATAAAGTGGAAAAACTGAATTGAAATTTTCTTTAATATCACTCAGAAATATCCAATATTCAGTAAACTGTTTCTGTGCCAGACCAGTGTCGTTTGTGTCTTGGCTCTGATCTGCTGTCCTATATAAACACGTCTTTGAAAACCCTGCCAGAAAATCACAATCTTTGACCCTGAAGATATTCAGTGTCTCTTTTTTCTGGTTCCAGCAAGTCTAATTTTATTTCTCTATTCTGTTAAAGGATTAGTTCACTTTTAAATGAAAATGATCCCAAGCTTTACTCACCCTCAAGCCATCCTAGGTGTATATGACTTTCTTCTTTCAGACGAACACAAATGAAGATATATTAATAAAAATCCTGACGCATATAATGGCAATGAGCGATACCAATGAGTATGAGCTCAAGAAAGTGCATCCATCCATCATAAACGTTCTCCACATGGCTCCGGGGGGTTAATAAAGGCCTTCTGAAGTGAAGAGATGCGTTTGTGTAAAGAAATATCCATATTTAACAAGTTAAATATCTAGCTTCCACCAGACCGCCTTCCGTATTCAACTTATGAAGAAAGTGTAAACTGGCGTTGTGTCAATTAAAGGTGATACAGAGGATCTTTTCGTCGACTGAGAAACCAAAGACTGTTACTGAGTTTTTGAAATGAGCGCATACGTAAGAACAACCCCCCTCCTTCACAGCTCATTTCGAGGGAACGCCTCCCAAAACTCGTGCAGGAGTATTGGAACACTAGTGTTTGTTTACCACCGGCATTCGCTGTGTTGTGTTAGTGGATTCATTATGTCGGACTCACCGCAGGGAACTCATAATCTGCAGTTGTTACTCCCGTCTCCTGACAAAAACATTGCATGCGGCGCCTGTGGAGTGTGGAAAGTTACTGGAGCGCGCAGCCGCACGTCTCTCACAAGGAACGTCATGGCAGTGATTGACAAGCCAGAGGACCAATAAATAAATAAATAGTCTTTTATCAGTTAGTAAAGACAGTTTCAAGTAATATTGCAAAAATGTATAAAGCAAAACATCCTCTGTAGCACCTTTAAGCTTTTTCCGTAAGTTGAATAGGGAAGGCGTAGGACGTACAGCGTAAGCTTTTTGAACTTTAAGAGTTTTACACTTTCTGCGTACGTTGAATACGGAAGGCGGTCTGGCGGAAGCTAGATATTTTACTTTATAACTTGTTAAATATGGATTTTTTTTCACAAACGCATCGCTTCACTTCAGAAGGCCTTCATTAATTCCCCGTTTATGATGGATGGATGTGGATGGAGACACTTTCTTCAGCTCATACTCGTGAACCCTGTTCACTGCCATTATAATGCAGGGATACATCAGGATATTTATTAGATATTAGATATATTTATATTATTTATCAGCAGCCATCTTAGAAACGCCTCTCGGGCATGCAAATGCAGCTTCTATCTCTTTGAATGGGGAAACATCAAATTCACCAAAACTGTTCACCAAGCTTTCGATTAAATTTCATATTTGAAATCACCAATGAAATCTGACAACAACTGTCTCATACATTTTCTTTATAAACTCTCGAAATATGAGAAAAAAACGGCAGTTTTCAGGCTGGATCAAGCTAATGCGCATGCGCAGTCCTAAGCGCACATCTGACTGTTTCTATAAGAACCGGAGCTTCTAATGGCAGATGCAGTGACGAGATGACTTTACCAATCACCGATTGGCTCTTATTTAGAAGGCGGGACTTATTCCGCCATATTGCACGTTGCATTTTCTCCCATTCATAATAATACGATTGCACCGTCTTTCTATATATAAAGTCTTTGGTTGTACCTAGTTATGTTATAGTTGTGGTGTAAACATCCCTTTTATCATGGAATTAGAATAACTATTAATACTTTATAGTTATCATTATAGTTCACACCATGGATAATAAATATAACGATCAAGATATAGTATAGTATAATTCTAAATAAAAAGAACAGCAGAGTCGACAGCAAAGCTGTAACGATAATGGCACAGAGAAACGATATCGTTAGATTCATTTAAGGCTCATTCACACCAAGAACGAACTATAAAGATAACTATAATGATAACTATATTAGCGTCCACATCAGCGAACGATATTGTTAGTTTTGTTGTCAATCGCTTTAAATGCTCAAGCTCTTTAAAGCAGAATGGATTCTGATTGGCTGTCAATTTATCGTTCATCATCTGGAAAAAATAGTTATCGTGCATTGTGTTGACGCTAATATAGTCATCGTTATAGTTATATTTGTAGTTCTTTTTCTTGGTGTGAACGGGTGATAATCTGTTTTACTGCATGCTGAAATGTGTAGCATTTGTGTTCGTACTTGAGCATGACCACTGAGGAGATAATATGTTTGTAATATCAAACTACTTGCTCTATTTTCTAGTAGTAGCCTACTGCGTGTTCAGTTTGTTTCATGTGTGCATGGCCTACTGGGAATTTCCAGCGTTGTGGATGTGACATTTGCAGTCAGAACAGGAAATGTAGTTGCAGAGAATGACTAATTAACTGTCTACTGAACTGTTTGTATATATAATCCTAAATCCCTGCAGGTAGAGTTCAGTTTTAGCTTTTTTCTTTCAGTTTAGATAAGAAAATTAACTTGTATTTCAGACGTGACAACTGAAAATGAGTTTGTGGGAGACACACTTAAAGGATTAGTTCACTTCAGAATTCAAATTTCCTGATAATTTACTCACCCCCATGTCATCCAATATGTTCATGTCTTTCTCTCATCAGTCGAAAAGAAATTAAGGTTTTTGAGGAAAACATTCCAGGATTTTTCTTCATATAGTGGACTTCACTGGGGTTCAATAAGGGTCTTATCTAGAGAAACCATCGGTCATTTTCTAAAAATAAATAAACATGATATACTTTTTAACCACAAGTGCTCGTCTTGCACTGCTCTGTGATGCTCCACGCATTACGTAATCTCCATCTCATTTTCTCCTCCAACTTCAAAATCATCCGACATCGTTGTTTTACCCTTTTTTGTAAAGGCCGTTTGACTTAGTGTTTGCACGTTCGCTTTGTAAACACTGGATCGGTACTTTCGCCTACGTCACGCATGATCTTTCCAACATGACTACGTAATGCGTGGCGCATCGCAGAGCAGTGCAAGATGAGCATTTGTGGTTAAAAAGTATATAATAAAAAATTTTTTTAGAGAAAATGGCAGATTGTTTCTCTAGATAAGACTCTTATTCCTCGTCTGGGATCGTGTTGAGCCCTTTGAAGACCTGACACTTTGTAGACATGACATTTTTTAATCAGCTTTATAATGAATCGATTGAACTGAAGACGTTTCTTTAACAAAAAAAAAACAAAAAAACGACGTTAAAAAATCTAAAACTATGAAGAATTAACCGCTGCGTGTTTCCAAACAACTCTAGTAGTTGTGTTTCGGTCCTGAATGAATCTGTGTTTTTGAACGAATCAGTTATGAATGATTCAATTACTTGTTTCACTTTATTCATTCCTGAATGAACCACCAGTGTTGAGTGAATGTTTGTCACTCTCAAACACAGATAGATAGATAGATAGATAGATAGATAGATAGATAGATAGATAGATAGATAGATAGATAGATAGATAGATAGATAGATAGATAGATAGATGACTGAGACAGTGAACAAAAGCATGGACATAATTTTCCTCAGAATGTTTTTGTAAATGTCAGAGATGGTTGAGATTAAAGGCTTGATTTGCCACGCCACCAGCAAATGAGCATTTAACAAGCAATGATTGCTCCATTTCTCATTATGTTATGACTTGTTTTATAGCTTCTCATTTTGGGCCTGAACTCTCTAATGAACATCTAACTTAATGTGTTTTTCCCTCAAGATGAAAATCAAACAAAAGGATCCAAGAGTTCCAGCGATTATGACATGATTCATTATAAAAGTACTGAGGCAGAAAAATTCCATATGATGCTTTTATTGAAAAAGACAAAGTTTCATTATTCGCTTCCCAAAGGTTTTCAGAAAGCAGCACAAGAGACTTTCAAGAGTTTCAAATTATGAAGAAGCAAAAGATTCAGTAATCAGACACAAAACAGAAGCAGATATTAAAATATCACATAATTTATGAAAAAAATCTTTGACCCTAGTGAGCTGCTCTAGTCTACTATAGCCCTTCTAAGGGAGCATCTTAACTGAAATGGAACCTGATACACGATTTGGAACTTTAACATCATACAAATATAACATATTCTTGCCAAAAGGTAAAAAAAAAAAAACTGCAAATTGTTAGTATCTTGCATGAAGACGATTTGAATCAAAGCATCTGTGATACATTAAAATGCAGTCTAGGAAGGCAGCTAATGTCAAAGATGTGGTTGTTTATGATTTCACTTTTTAACTTTAGTTAGTGTGTAATAATGCTGTTTGATCATAAACAACATCTGCAAAGTTACGGCACTCAAAGTTCAATGCAAAGAGAGATATTTTCTTTGACAGAAATCACTTTTTAAGGACTACAACAAACAGCTGGTAAGGACTACAACGAGCTTCTTCCCGGGTTGGTGACATCACAAACCCCAAAATTTACATAAACCCCAAAATTTACATAAACCCGCCCCCAGAAACACGAAACAAAGAGGGTGAGGTCATGTTGGGCTGCTTTAGAGAAGAGGAAGAGTTGTTGTAGTAGAGTGTTGTTGACATGCCGTCATTTTACGCCGGACTGCTTCACAAACGAGGATCAATTCAACGCTGTATTTGCACAAAAGTTTAACATGACGGCACATGCTAGTGGATGAGTTGAATCAACTCCACAGCAACTACATACATTTATCCAATAACCATTCAGAAACGTCCTAAAAGTTGTAACTTCTTCCTGAGTCTCTCCATCAGTGTCGACTCCGGTTTGAACAATTTAAGGCTGAACACCGTTACTGACAATCCTCATTTTGGCTGCGTGAGATTCTCCAGCTTTGTTGTTGTTGAGCTGTTAAAGCTCCGCCCTCTTCTGGAAAGGGGGCGGGAGCAGCAGCTCATTTGCATTTAAAGAGACACACAAAAACGGCATGTTTTTGCTCACACCCAAATAGGAGCAAATTTGACGAGCTATAATAAATGATCTGTGGGGTATTTTGAGCTGAAACTTCACACACACATTCTGGGGACACCAGAGACGTATATTACATCTTGTGAAAGGGGCAAAAAAGTGAAATTTCTGAAAATGATTTCAGAAACTTTTTTGACCTGTGTCAATCGACTTGAAAGTACAGATGTATATTAATAGCACACAATTACCTAGTCATTACTGTCACCATAAAGGCAGATGGTTTTTATCAGACTATTATTTGACGGGAGGACAAATAGTCTAAACTGTTTTCCCTGCGTAACCTCTTTCAGACAGATAAGTAACGTTATTATGTAACTAGTCAGACTGTGAATCTGACAGACTAACTAGCCTGATGGGAAATCTCGGCACTGAACATTTCATCTTTGACATGAATGTTGGAGAAATGAACAAAGCTGCTACTGAAAGAATAAAATAGATGAAATGGTTCTATTTTGTAATGATTAGCATTTCAAAGGCAACAAGCTTCAAAACATACAAACAAAGCATTTCAAATCAGTAAGAGAAATTTGGGGCTCAAATTCTGCTTATATCAGTGTTCTGCTGCTCATTTAGATGTTGTAAACGTGTTATGTTTTAAAAGCACTGAAATTTATGTAACTTTTTTTTATGGCAGGATGATGTCAAGAATGTAATACCTTTGCATCTTGTTGCATTGAATAACAAAATGCTCTAAAACGTTCCAATAAAGCCACGTATAAGTTTGAAACTCATACGATTCAAAACTGTGAAGGAATGATTTGTTTGCATTACCTTTGAAGTCATGTGTTTTAGTAAAACATATTTAGGCAAATAAATATGGCTCTGGTGCATATAAATTGATACAATTTCCTTGTGTTTATTTAGGAAAAAACAGTGTGTAAAAGGCTCAAAAATGGAGATTTAATTTTATACATATGCCTATATCATTCTGCAGCTCTATCATCTCTATTGAGATGTATATAATGACATATATGTATGCACGTGTATTCTAGCCCGAGAGCGTTTGGCAGCATCATCATAATGTGTCTTTGGCTGATTGCAGGCCGTGTTTTGTCTTCTGTTTCTTTTATTCCAGTTGTCGGTTCCCTCATCGTGTCCAGAAGCTCTTCCCGCTCTCCTCTTCTCCAGGATAATTGCTTGGCAGCGGCGAGTGTCACAAATCCCTCGTGGACAGCTGAAGTCTGCTCGAGTGAATGACATCTGAGAGTCAGATTTGATATCAGTACCTCGAGTGCGAAATCAATGAGAGTCCTCGATGTCTCCTCACGGCTCTGGAAGTTTCTTTTAGCATTCCCTTTAATAAAAGTTTCACATTGGAATAGATTGAGCAAAAGCCTCCATTTGCTCTCCATTTAATCTCTTTGCTGCCTATACAGAAGGAGGAACCGTTGCGAGTTTGTTTCTGCATGTATCCACCTTATTTTGCAACGCAGTGGAAATGTATTTTCTGTGAATGTGTGAGAATTATGATTATGGAAGCCCATATCTTCGACATAAGAAAAAAAAAGTTTTGGTCAGTCATGACTTACTATAACATATACTAAACTGAAATTATAACATTAAAAACTTTTTTTGAGATGTTTTATCTTGTAATTTTGACTTTTTATCTCATAATTTTGAAAAAAGTAGAAATTATGAGATAAAAAGTCAAAATTATGACAGTCATAATTATAAGAGTTATAGGTCTAATTATGAGATTAAGTCAAGTTATGAGAAATGTCTCCAAAAAGATTTTGTTATAATTTCAGTTTAGTAGCTATATGTCATAATTATGACTTGAACTATGTCATACTAAAAATGTTATGACAACTTAAAATTATGACTTAGTATGTCTTTTTGTCATAATTTCGAATTGTCATAATTTTGACTTAGTATGTAATAACTGACTTTGAATGTCATCAACTTTTTTCATAATTTTGACTTTTTATCTCATAATTTTGTCTTATTATGTCATAATACTGATTTAGCATGCCATAATTTTGACTTTTTTGTCATAATAATGACTTAGCATATAATTTTAACTTTTTATTTCATAATTTTGACTTTTTCTGTCATTTATTACTTAAAACGTCAAATTATGACATAAAAATTCAAAATTATGGCATGCTAATAATTCAAAAGTTATTGAAAGAAATAAAAAGTCCAAATTATTCCAGTCATTATTAAAACACTTATAGGCCTAATTAGGATATTAGGAAGTCAAATTATGAGATAAAATGTCTCTAAAAAGATTTTAATGTTATAATTTTGGTTTAGTATATGTCAAAATTATGATTTGAATTATGTCATACTCGAAATTATGACAACTCAAAATTAGGACATTATGACTTTTTGTCAATTTTTTTTGACTTAGTATGTCATAAGTATTACTTAGTACTGTATGTCATAAGTTTGACTTAGTATGTAATAATTGTGACTTTGAATGTCATAATTGATTTTTTTGTCATAATTTTGACTTTTTATCTCATAATTGTCTTTTTATGTCATAATTTCGACTTTTTAGCAATGAATTACTGTAATTTAATTACTTTTCCCTTTGTAAAAGTAAAGTAAGTGAATACTCTTATTTTTTCAGTAATTTAATTACAGTTTCTTCTAATGCAATTGCATTAAATACTGTATAGACTATAGAACAAAATTTAACATCTAATGTTAAAATGTATGTTTTTAATGTAACCTTCTACTTTTAAATACTTTGGTCAGTTCAAGAATAATTTATGCAATTTTGTGTAATTTATTTGAAATAATTAAAAGGGTAGTTTCATGTCTATCCTTGTTGAGGTTGATATTTAGAAAGAAATTAGTAATAAGTAATGCAATACTTTTTAGAGAGAGTAGTTAGCACAGTAATCAAATTACTCGGTTGAAGATGTAATTAGTAGCTAGTAATTAATTACTTTTTTTTGAGTAACTTACCCAAGACTGCTTATATGTAATAATAAAGATTTACCAAAATCAGATTTTTATTGTGGCAGAAATGGGTTTCCATATTTGCTTCTATCCACCCTATTTTCATGTATAAAAGCGGAAGCGAATGACACCGGAAGCCTCGCATATTCAAGTTACAATGGACGCACCTGATAAACGTCCAAAATAAGGGGGTCTCTTTTAAAAGCCTGGAAATAAATTGATATTCAAATCATTCCTTTTAAACTTCTGCATCTGACAGTTCATTAAACTTCCTATCATGGCTGTTTGCGTTACATAAACTCACCAAATAACCACAGTATCAATCCAAAACAAGCAGTCGGATTTCTCATTTGGAGAATGGAGCGGTTCCTCCTCCAACCCTTGACTGACCTCTCCTTTAGTACCTGTCGAATAACGTGCATCTTATCTCCCCCCTGCAGGCGTCTGAATACACACCTCCAACTGCAAGAGCCCAAATCTGAGCAGGAGGAACCATTCAGGTTACAGGGGGATGAATGACAAGCGTGAAATGAGCTTGCTGCCTTTTTTTCCCATCCGTTTGTTGGTCTGGCTCTCGTTGCACTCTCCGTCTGCCTGTATAGCACTTGAGACTCTGATATATTGGCGTCAGTATCGGTGTGAAGAGCAGATGTTTGATGATGTGGCCTCTTATGAAGCAAATGGAGGGTCTGTTGCACTTTTCAACTTTTCAAGAGTTTGCTGTTTTATGCACTCAAAGGCCTGAAACATACTCTATACACAAGGCACTTCAGTTTTTGCAAGGTCGAATTTATGCATTGCTTTATTCCCCAAATATGTCAGACCGCATTCATTTAAAAACACTGATTCATTCTGGAACTAAGCAAGGTTGTAAACAAGGAAATTTTTTTTAACTTTGAACAACACCTTTGTAAGGCGCAACTGACAAGCAAGAGATCCCAATCATGGGAAATTCCCTTAACCATTAGAAATAAGCAAGGAAACATATTTTAGAAACATATGGAGAACTGGGAAATGATGTGAAAAATCACTTTTTTGCCTTGACTGACAATGCAAGTGGACTTAATATAGTTAATTACAAAACTGCTTAAGTGTAAGGCACCTTTAATACAGTTTTCAAATCTCAGATTGGTGTGTGTGTTTTGTTTCATGTATATTCTCTCTGTCGCCTGATTATCGCTGCTGTCTGGTGGTGATCAGACCAGCGTCATTAGCATTGCTAAACAGCACACAGGTGAATGTCATTAACGATCTTAGATTACTGCAGCCGCGCTGACATTTCACTGCAAACAAAATACCTGGTGTAAAATCAGATGGAGAGTTTGGTGTGATTGGCTGTGGTGATGTCGGTGGTTTGGACACCACTGGTGTAAATGAAAGTGAAGAGCTTGAGGAGTTGGAATATGACGAGTCAGATGAAAGCACTCGACACTGAGTAGTGTTGAAGGGCTTTTCTTTATGAACATCATCCGGAGGAGGTGCTGTAGAAAAACACATAAAAGCAGGGCTTCGGTTTCAAAAGGGGTTTGTGCATTGAAATACGGGCTAGGATGTGTTCTGTAATCTAGAAACTGAAAGTTTTTTTTATGCATATTGAAGTACATTTACAGTTTATTTGTGAACTGATGATCAGCTGTTCTTTTTAACAGTCAGTTTATGCTCATTAAACACTCCATGTGTCATGCTTCTCTAAGACAAGGAGATGAACCTTTAATTTCCCTCGCCGATCTTTATTTAAAATCATTTCAAGTGTGATTTGGAAGTAACAGAGTGGGTGAGTGGTTTACTTACTTTTTAATTAGTCTGTTTATTTCATGGGAATAAACAGAAAAATGGTTACATTTATCACGGATGTATCATTTAGGCCATTATTTCGTGATTTCCTTTACTAATCTTTCCCTCTTCATCACGGCTCAGTGGCCTTTCCCGAATAAATCTGTGTTGTTGAACGAACCGATTTAGTGAATGATTTAATGTAAAACTCATAAATACAGTAATTTATTTAGTTCCTGAATGAATCATTTTTTTTTAAATGAATCGGACGAGTGAGTGATTCAATGCCTCATTCCTAAATACGTTCTGAATTCTGAATCTTACTATTTTTATCTTTCTATGGCAGAAAGAGTAGTATGCTATTATGCAGTTCTGAATTCAGCAACCATGATTTTAGTTCCTGAATGAATCTTGTGTATGTTGACGAATTGGTTGAGTGAACGATACAATGATTAATTTCAAAGCTACTTTGGCTGTGTAAAATCGCCCCCAAAATCACCCCTTATACCATTAAATTGGGAACTTTTTGAGGAGACAGCCATTTGTAGTGGTGTCCGAAACCATAGTGGACAACCAATGTAAACTCAATGCCATAGTGCACTGTGAGGGTCATGCCAAATTAATTCCAGCGTCTCACCAGAAGATGGCACCCACAACTGAATCATCCAGCCATCCAGCACAAACTATGCAAAAGCGACAGCCCTTCCGGTGCACTCAGTCTCCAAATTCGCCCACTCGTTTTCGTTCACTTCTTCAGGTGGACTATATTAGTTGACTTATGTAGGGAATAGTGAATGAGGGTATAGGGGGTGGTTTCGAACACAGCCCCATTGTTTTATTATTAGGCGTTTTCAACGTGAAGCGGCGCTGCACAGACTGATCGATGTATGACATCAAATACCGCGAGAATGATTAGAGAGCAGACAGCTCCGTAATGCTTTCAAATTGCTCTTGTCGTACTTTGATGTCATACACCAAACAGTCTGCACACCGCCACTTCAAGTCGAACAAATTTACTGTTTTTAAATAAGTCGTTGAATGCATGAACAAATCAATGACTCATAAACAGTGTCATGTTGCGCCACCTGCTGGTGCAACGATGCAACTTGCAGATAGAGTCAGCTTTGTTGGCTCTTTACTAGGGCTGCACAATTAATCGAATTTCGATTACGATTACGGATGCCACGATTTCGTAATCGTTCAAAGGTGCGATTACAAATAAAATCTACTTACATTATTCTGCGTGCTTAAGAGGTGTGTTTAGAGCATGTCACATTGTAATAGACGAATCACAACTACTTCAGTGCGGACCAAGCAAAAAATGATTATATTTCTGCTCAGCTAGCGACATTGGGCATCAACCACACGGCAAAAGCTAATACTTTTTATGCTGTCTGCTTTCTTTGTATTTCAGTTCTATCTAATAACATATAAGACAGGAATGTTATACAGACTGTAAACTAAAGAAGACGGGGAATGTGAGCACTGTGTGCTCAGGCTCTGACTGAGCTGTTCTCAGCGCCGTCAAAAGAAAAGTCACAAAAACAAGCGCACTTTTCGTCACTTCAGAGTTCCTACTGGCGGTGCAATTGCAAACAGGAAAATGGCCCTAGGGGAACATTAGTTCTCAGGGAAACACCCTGGTGGCTAGTGCCTATAACTAAGTTCCTAGAGCAACATGGTGCGAAGAAATCAAACCAATGTATGGTTGACATTTGAGGCTTAATGCTATAGAAAAGCAATAAAAAAATGTTCAGGAAGAGTGTTTTCAGCTTGTTTTTTTCAAATTTTACATAATTTGGCATACATTTGCTTTAACAATGGTATGAAGCTATTCAAAACATCATTCAATGTAATTGTAATTAATAATCGCAACTAAAATTTTAAGGGATTAATAAACAATTTAGATTTTTGTCATAATCGTGCAGCCCTACTCTTTACTCTTAGTTGACATTAGACATTGTGGAAAACAAGTATACATAGTTTAATGTTAAAGAAAGAAAAATCACTGTGCTGCTTTTGAACGGACTGGGCAGCAGGCAGATGGTTAAATATGTATTTTGGGCTCACAGAAGATGCGTAAGTGGTTTTTGTAGAGTTATACAGGAGGGATGTTGACTGTCTATGGTCTTATGAGATCAGCTCCATTCCCTTTGTTCAGTGGCCATCATTCCCTTCATTCTCTTTCTTACACGCACACAATCGTCTTTTATTAATTTCTCAGTGCTGTCCATCGCCGTGTGCCAGGCTTTGATTAATAGCTAATGATATTTCCTGAATTTTCTTCAGGAAATGTGAAAATCTAGTTTTCTCTCGCTTGCCTTAAATGATGGAAATGAAATCAAATTTTTGAAGATGAAACACTTTTATATTCATACGGTCTCAGCTAACCAATGAAATCTAATTTGAATGGTTTGTATGTCAATGAGCAAATATGAAATCCATGCCTCAGCTCAAATGCAAAGGGAATTGAAAGGATATATCAAAATTGTGATTTTTGCATGCAGTCAGCATCACGGTCCTGTTCCAAATCAGGAAACCATCAAATCAAAGCCGATATTCAGTTGAGAAGCTCTTTGTCTCTCTCTGTCAGACAGCAGGCGTCAGTCAATGTTTCTTCCCTCATCACTGCGTCTTGTTATAGCTCGCAGATTTCCCATGGAAAACGAATTAATGCGCTAATATGGCAACAATCTGCGCTAATAGTCCTCGCTGCGTCTCCTGTTTACATGTGCTTAGCAAAGACAAACGCCTTTTTAATTGAATTGAACTGCTCCATTAGATCTGAGAACAACCGGCACTCTCCATGATGACCTTACATGAGATGTTAAACTAACCAGCAGTGCCTAGTTGAAGTTTAATACTAGTTGACTTGAGTGCTGATAGCCTGTATAGGAAAGAAAAACACACATGAGACCTTTACATCATTAACACCATCATTTACATCTTTAACACCATCATTGACAGCATTAACATGTCCAACACTTTCCTAAAAAGATGATCTGCATATCATCTGCCCCCTGGTGGATCATTTATGATCTTTAGGAAGTTAAAGGATTTTTAACACCTACATTCAAAATGTCTACCTCCGTGTTGTGATGCATGTCTTTTTGCTTGAAAATCTTTGTCAATTTTGATAAAGTTATGGTTTTTATATCATTATAGATTGTTTCAAAATTAATATTTTGATGGTTAAAGCTTATTTTTACTTAATATTTTATACATTATAAGACAAAGAAAATGTGTGGAAAATATCTAGCAAATATAATACAGCAGGAATTCATATGCCCACCACACAATAAATATAATCATTCAATCTTTTAATTATTAAAGGGAATGGATGAAAAATATATATATATAACTGTTATAATATATATTTAGAGTGAGAACTAATATTTATATGAATTTTAGGAGATCTTAAAATTTTCAAATGTAATTTAAATACAAATTAAAACTATTCACTGAACAACAAAAACTAAACTGAAAATAGCAAACATCTTGAAAACAAACTAAATATAAAATATGAAAATAAAATTAGATTTAAACCTAAAATTAAAAAATGCCTCTGAGTAATGAAATGTTCACTGGTGAGCGTTTGAATGCTAAACTTGTTCTGAAATACACGCTCATGGCAATTCGTAACTATTTATTGTTTTTGTCGAACTGATGGCTCATTTGTACGTTTTTGTATGAT
The DNA here is from genome assembly GCA_003731715.1 of Anabarilius grahami. Classification (NCBI taxonomy): domain Eukaryota; kingdom Metazoa; phylum Chordata; class Actinopteri; order Cypriniformes; family Xenocyprididae; genus Anabarilius; species Anabarilius grahami. Next base: position 3,018,431 of record RJVU01072345.1, read on the forward strand.
GTTTGGTTCATGCTTCATGCTTTCTTTTTTATTTAAAAATCATATGTTTTCATACAATTCACACACCGTAAAAAAAGGTTTTTTTACAAAACTGGCTGCTATGATTGTAAAAAAAATAAAACCACTGTAAAAAGTCAGTAAAAAAAGTGCACAATGTACTGTATAAATATGAGGGATCTTTCCATATTATTATTTTTTGTTTGTTTTTACAAGTGTTTTACCTGTATTTTGAATTATGCATTGTATTGTGTTTTAGGGTTAACAGAAATTTCCGTAAAATTAAAAAATACATAACGGTAAATTCTGCTGAATTAGCAAGGCCACAGTGCTATTAAAATCTGTTCCATACTTTGGTTCCATATAGTGGGTACGGAAAGTATTCAGACCCCCTTAAATTTTCCACTCTTTGTTATATTGCAGCCATTTGCTAAAATCATTTAAGTTAATTTTTTTTACTCATTAATGTACACACAGCACCCCATATTGACAGAAAAACACAGAATTGTTGACATTTTTGCAGATTTATTAAAAAAGAAAAATTGAAATATCACATGGTCCTAAGTATTCAGACCCTTTGCTCAGTATTTAGTAGAAGCACCCTTTTGATCTAATACAGCCATGAGTCTTTTTGGGAAAGATGCAACAAGTTTTTCACACCTGGATTTGGGGATCCTCTGCCATTCCTCCTTGCAGATCCTCTCCAGTTCTGTCAGGTTGGATGGTAAACGTTGGTGGACAGCCATTTTTAGGTCTCTCCAGAGATGCTCAATTGGGTTTAAGTCAGGGCTCTGGCTGGGCCATTCAAGAACAGTCACGGAGTTGTTGTGAAGCCACTCCTTCGTTATTTTAGCTGTGTGCTTAGGGTCATTGTCTTGTTGGAAGGTAAACCTTCGGCCCAGTCTGAGGTCCTGAGCACTCTGGAGAAGGTTTTCGTCCAGGATATCCCTGTACTTGGCCGCATTCATCTTTCCCTCGATTGCAACCAGTCGTCCTGTCCCTGCAGCTGAAAAACACCCCCACAGCATGATGCTGCCACCACCATGCTTCACTGTTGGGACTGTATTGGACAGGTGATGAGCAGTGCCTGGTTTTCTCCACACATACCGCTTAGAATTAAGGCCAAAAAGTTCTATCTTGGTCTCATCAGACCAGAGAATCTTATTTCTCACCATCTTGGAGTCCTTCAGGTGTTTTTTAGCAAACTCCATGCGGGCTTTCATGTGTCTTGCACTGAGGAGAGGCTTCCGTCGGGCCACTCTGCCATAAAGCCCCGACTGGTGGAGGGCTGCAGTGATGGTTGACTTTCTACAACTTTCTCCCATCTCCCGACTGCATCTCTGGAGCTCAGCCACAGTGATCTTTGGGTTCTTCTTTACCTCTCTCACCAAGGCTCTTCTCCCCCGATAGCTCAGTTTGGCCGGACGGCCAGCTCTAGGAAGGGTTCTGGTCGTCCCAAACGTCTTCCATTTAAGGATTATGGAGGCCACTGTGCTCTTAGGAACCTTAAGTGCAGCAGAAATTTTTTTGTAACCTTGGCCAGATCTGTGCCTTGCCACAATTCTGTCTCTGAGCTCTTCAGGCAGTTCCTTTGACCTCATGATTCTCACTTGCTCTGACATGCACTGTGAGCTGTAAGGTCTTATATAGACAGGTGTATTGCTTTCCTAATCAAGTCCAATCAGTATAATCAAACACAGCTGGACTCAAATGAAGGTGTAGAACCATCTCAAGGATGATCAGAAGAAATGGACAGCACCTGAGTTAAATATATGAGTGTCACAGCAAAGGGTCTGAATACTTAGGACCATGTGATGTGTTTCTTTTTTAATAAATCTGCAAAAATGTCAACAATTCTGTGTTTTTCTGTCAATATGGGGTGCTGTGTGTACATTAATGAGGAAAAAAATGAACTTAAATGATTTTAGCAAATGGCTGCAATATAACAAAGAGTGAAAAGTTTAAGGGGGTCTGAATACTTTCCGTACCCACTGTATATTGAGATCCACCATAATAACACTGGTGGTAAAGAGAAAAGCCATGATGAATCAAAGTTCATCACAAGTAGCTTTTCCACAAGCTGAGGTAAATTCAGAAGCTGCACACAGTGTCATGTACACGGACAAGAAACACTATCGTGGTAACACACGACACTCAAATAAAGCAAAAAAAATTAATTAAACTACATAAGATGTAAGCAGCAGCAGCAATATTAGCAGCAGCAATAACCAACAGCAGCAGCACCACCACCAATAACCAACAGCAGCAGCAGCAGCAATAACCAACAGCAGCAGCAGCAGCAATAACCAACAGCAGCAGCAATAACCAACAGCAGCAGCAATAAAAGAAGCAGCAGCAATAAAAGCAGCAACAATAACAGCAGCAGCATAGCAGATCTATTCCGCCAAGATCAAACATATCTCTCTCTTAGCGATAGTTCCAATCCACCAAACCTGCATGTCTTTGGACTGTGGGGGAAACTGGAGTACCCAGAGGAAAACCCACACTGACACATGCAAACTCCACACAGAAAGGACTCCTGGCTCAGCCGGGGTTCGAACCGGGGACCTTCTTGCTGTGAGACAACAGTGCTACCCACTGAGCCCACTATTACAGTTTTTCCCCGTATGTGAACTTACTGCTTATGAATTAACAGGTTTTTTTACTGTCACATTTTTACAGTCTTTTACAGTTAAAATTATAAACATTTTACACTGCATTTTGTTCATACAAAATCACCTCTTCACCTCTCACTAGAATAGCTACATTTTCCTGTGAGATCGATGTTCACTTCACAGTGTCTCACTATCATGTATGGTGCTCACGTGTGGTGTGTTGGAAGATGCTGAGGGTGCGTGACCGTTACCAAACAGCTTTCATCATCCCATATCACACTGAAACCCCACCAGTAAACACTCTCGCTGTCTCCAAGAGAAACTCATAATTCCTACAGCTAATCTCCCGTCTGGATGCAGCCGTGTTCCTGACACTCGAGTCCCTGCAGGGATGGACACTCAGATATTTTCCCTGGGTAATTTTTTTTTTAAGAGGAGGTGATGATATTTTGGAAGCTGCTGTTTTGCTTTATCAGTGGGAATAAACACTCAATTGAGTGAAACAATGTTTATTTGGCTTATTAGTGGTTATTACTATTGCTCATACTTCAGTGCTTTTTTGTGCTACAGACATTAATTATTCCTCAAACATGCAGAACATCAGCCAACATGCATGATGCATCATTCACAATAAAGCCTGAAATTTGTGATATTAAAATTAATATTGATTTCTATGAAAGCCCATTTCCACATAAGAAAATAATCATGCTTTTGTAAATCATAATTAAGAGCTGAAAAGTCCAAGTTTGAGTTGTCATAATTTGACTTTTTAATCTCATAATTATGACTTAGAATGTGATAAAATGTGGAAATTATGACATACTAAGTCTTTGTAATAATTTTGACTTGTCAAAATTGACATACTGTAAGGAGTCACAATTATAACTGTCATAATTTTGACGTTTAATGTCATCATTATGACCTAGTATGTAGGCTAATAATTATGACTTATGTCATACATTTCTATGGATAAAAAATTTTGACTGTAAGAACTAAGTTACAATTATGACTATCATAATATCATTTATGTCATAATTTTGATGTTTAATGTCATCATTATGACTTAGTATGCTATAATTATGATTTAGTAGGCCTATGTCATAATTTTGACTTTTATCACATACTAAGTCAATTATGAGATTAAAAAGTCAAAATGATGACATAAGTAATCTCTAATGTAGTAATTCTGGCTTATGTCATAAATATGACATAAGAAGTCACAATTATGACTGTAATTCCAAGTTCGTGATTTGCCCCTTTTTTCCTTCTTTTCTTCTCATCTTATTGACTTTAAATGTTTAAAATACTTTCTTCAGCCAGTGTGTCTGGGCTATAATAAAAGACTTATTCCCTTTGATTTTATATCCAGTTATCATATATGCTGGGCTACTCAGGAAAAACAACCATCGGATATTCAATTTTTCCTCTTCTGGACTAAAATAACAGACTTCCAGGGAGGTGAATTATTCTCTTTCTTGTTGAGGTAGGGTTTCTTCATGGTTTCTGCTGAACTGAATGCAGCTGGGCTTGTGTTCAACAATGCTTTGAACGCTGAGGGAATAGCCTGCGGATCGAGATATACAGAGAATACTGAATAAAAGCTATACTCTTACATTTCTAGGACTTAAGTTTTGTTTTAAAATATTTTTACCTCATGGACAATCAAAAACGACCTGGTTCAAAAACACTTTGTCTGTTTACCTCACTCACATCGATAAGTGTTAGCTGCTCTCGCGCAAACAGGGATATTTTCTCATTCGGTGTCTAAATGTCATGGCGATAGATTGCGCTCCTGAACGTCGTTTTTGCGATAAAGTGTGCGTTTGACCTGTGCTCTCTTATCTCTGTTCAGATGCATCTGGTTCGGCTCAAACCGCTCGTCAACATGGCGTCGATAACACATTTGTAATAAACAAAGCGGCTCGCAAAAGAGCGCGAAACTCAAATATCTGGCAAACGGTTATCAGATGTGTGATAGCGCAAAATAATGAAACTCTGCTCTGTTGCAAAGCCTGATTAATTTCCCTGAGATCGTTCGTTTAAATGTTTTGAAGCTTCATGCCAAATGCGTTTACCTCATTTTGGCTTCCTGTTTATGGGCGACTCGGATTCATAACGGCCGGGTGTTTTAATCTGATATTGGGTTTTTAAAGATCGCTGCTTTTTTTATTCCTCTGCTAAAGTGAATTAGTTTGGTGGTGCTGAGACTGTGAAGGCTGGTTAATGCAGTTACAACAACCAGATGCGGGAAATTAGCCAGTGTGTGTGTGTGTGTGTGGATGGTGAAGTGTCATGCTTTGAGATCATTTATTCGTGCAGCTATATATAGGCTAATCGATTATTGTTCAGCAACCACACACACATGCACATGAAACTCAAAAATCATGTTGAGGAAAATGTCAGTGAACAGTACAGCAGTTTTAGGATAATTTTCAGGCAAATGACATTGAGTTTTATGGTCAAGACTGAAAACTCCTGCATGTGTGAAAGCAGATGCTGTGTAGCTATTTAAAGCTGGCATGAAACTTAAGTTGCGCTCGATTGTATTTTCTTCCCTGTTGTGACATGTACATCCGAGTGAAACAGCTTCTCAAACAAGAACAAATGTAGAGCGGGGCTTGATTTTTCGAAATAGTAAACAGTATGTAAATCATTCGCACAATTTATAAATCGAGGGAACGAAATAGTAAATCGTGCGCACAATTTATGAATCGAGGGAACGAAATAATAAATAGTGCGCACGATTTATGAATCGATGGAACGAAATAGTAAATCGTGGGCATAATTTATGAATCGAGGGAACGAAATAATAAATAGTGCGCACGATTTATGAATCGATGGAACGAAATAGTAAATCGTGGGCATAATTTATAAATCGAGGGAACGAAATAGTACATTGTGAGCACAATTTATGAATCGAGGGAACGAAATAGTAAATCGTGAGCACGATTTATGAATCGAGGGAACGAAATAGTAAATAGTGCGCATGATTTATGAATCGAGGGAACGAAATAGTAAATAGTGTGCATGATTTATGAATCGAGGGAACGAAATAGTAAATCGTGAGCACAATTTATAAATCAAGTGAACGTAATAGTAAATCATGAGCACAATTTATAAATCAAGTGAACGTAATAGTAAATCATGAGCACAATTTATAAATCAAGTAAACGTAATAGTAAATCATGAGCACAATTTATGAATCCATAGGGAACGAAATAGTAAATCGTGCGCACGATTTATAAATCAAGGGAACGAAATAATAAATAGTGCGCACGATTTATGAATCGATGGAACGAAATAGTAAATCGTGGGCATAATTTATAAATCGAGGGAACGAAATAGTAAATTGTGAGCACAATTTATGAATCGAGGGAACGAAATAGTAAATCGTGAGCACAATTTATAAATCAAGTGAACGTAATAGTAAATCGTGAGCGTGATTTATAAATCGAGGGAACGAAATAGTAAATCGTGCACACAATTTATAAATCGTCATTTTGGCTGCGTGAGATTCTCCAGCTTTGTTGTTGTTGAGCAACCGAAGCGTGAGCTGTTAAAGCTCCGCCCTCTTCTGGAAAGGGGGCCGGGAGCAGCAGCTCATTTGCATTTAAAGGGACACACACAAAAACGGCGTGTTTTTGCTCACACCCAAATTTGACAAGCTATAATAAATGATCTGTGGGGGATTTTGAGCTGAAACTTCACAGACACATTCTGGAGACACCAGAGACTTATATTACATCTTGTAAAAGGGGCATTATAGGTCCCCTTTAAACTAATCAGTTTAAACTGTTTACACTGATCAGTCTTCAGTTGACACAGATTGGTTGTGATCATTTCATAAAAACGGCCCAACATCACAGACGCATAATTTGTGTTAACAATCACTGATAATCAAACATGATCTGCTTTGTCACATCAGATGTTTATCCAGCAGCATGCAGCAACGCTTCTTTCTGACCCCTTTTCCTTTCATTTTCGTGACCGCCGACCAGGAGTCACAGGCAGGTGCTCGTTCACAAACCCTGCTGATTTCAATAAAACTGCTGTATGATATGCAAAGAGAAATCTTGTGCTCAGCTGCTCCTTTTGCTGCAGTAACGAAATCATAATCGTTTGAAGTTGTGCGAACACAAAGTTCTGCTCACATGCAGATGCATGAACGCGTCCTCACAGGACACACTTCAATAAACTCAAACACGAGTCATATATGCATGAATGCAAGTGTGCACACAGACACAAAAACACAAAGTTGAACCCCACAAGAGTACTGAATCATACATAAAGCAGTCTTTTTTGTTTTCCGCTGTGATCCGTTTCCGCCCCTGGCTGTGATTTTAACACGCACTCATTAGAGTACACGATTAATTAGACTTTTAAATGACATCAGATATGCTGCTGTGAATCTAATATTGAATCTTCCACCAAAGGCCTCGTTTACATCTGTTTTATTGATTTATTTTTTATTTAATAAAGGTTTTGAAGATGCTGTGTATTATCCTTTAATCAATGCTTTGTGAAGATTAAAGACATCCTGCTGAGGCTGTCAGGCAGAAAATTACATCTGAATTAAACAGACACACCTACAGGGTCGATGTTAAAGGCTGAACGCTTGTCACAGAGCAATGAACTCACATCTAAAGATTCGTCAACATTAGAAATATCAGAGAAAAGCTTTGATTTTTATGAAGTCATATTTGATAAATGGTGTTGTATGAACCGTGATGGGTTTTGTGGGTTTTCACAGCCATCAATATTTTTCTTATAGTGAGTTTAATAAATACTTATGAGTTTTTTTCTCAAACGCACACACACACACACACACACACACAGACTAACTCACACACACACACACACACACATGCACACACACACACACACAC
>RJVU01072345.1:3028695-3049493 GCA_003731715.1 Anabarilius grahami
ACTAAATAAAAAATAACATGCATTTTGTATGACCTCTCTTATTTTATTAAAATTATTCACATTTTCACAGATTCTGCAGGGGGTTCCCAAACTTTCGCATTCCACTGTATATAAACAAACAGGCCAGGACAAAAACAAGTTCTGAAAATGTAATTAAATGCAGTTTTATATTTTGCACAGTGGCTTTTATCATACAGACACTTGCTGCTGTAATATAACTTGAGGCCGCGTGTTAAAGTAATTTCACCACGGTTACCTCTGCTAACCCGCGGTAAATCACGGTAACACTGCCTTCATTCTGTTCCCTTGTGCACTTCAAAACGTTCATTTGACCGAACAGGTGATGACAGCTTTGAAGTCGAGTAGAGAAACATCCGCTTGGGGTGTGTGTGTTGGGTTTTGAAGTTTGAACTGGGTTTTGAAGTGTCAAAAACGTATAGATAAAATCAGGCGCTGATGAGAACAGCATGAGAGATCTGGATGTCTCAGTGTGTCTGCATTATTGCCATATTTAGTTGAGGAGCAGAAGCGTATGTATGTTGTACGATGAGAGAAAAACAGGGAAATATAAGCTGTATCCAGCGTCTTAAAATGATTTGGAAACTCATAAGGGAAATGTGATGCCACATACTCAAAAATATATGTACAAAAATACACAAAGTAAAAAATAAAATACAACCCAAAAAACTTTTAAACAATCAAATTTTGTCCTTCAGTGTTATTAGGGTTTGGTTTAAGAGACACATGCTCTTAAGTTCAAGTCTAGAGCTCAAAAACTAGCAAAGAAAACCTGGAGGGATTATATTACCATATACCAAAGGGAGGAAAGATAGATGAAGAGAGAAGATTATCTAATATATATTATCATCTAGATGAGTAAAGTTTGATGACAAACTTTGATGTTGGCTTGACAAAGCCGGGTCTGAAAGTTTAAAATAACTTTGAACAGAAAGTTTTACTCAGAGAAAAAGCATGTTTTAACATGTTCCTAACATGAGTTAGCAGCCTGCTAGCATGATTTGACACATTGCTAGCATGTTTTAGCATGTTGGAAGCATGAATTAGTATTTGGTTGCTAACATCATAGATATACATAATAAAGTCTAGATGTCTTACGGCGGAGTCTCTAACGTCATCACCGGCGGCCATCTTGTCACAGGCAAGCTTTCTGTTGGGCTCTGCGGTGCCTGATGTAAGGTGAGTGATCTGCACGGACACAAATACTCTTATCTCGCTGAAATCTTGACGGATTTACAAATGGTTTGGTTTCTTACAAACGTTATTAACGTGGCTATAATTCTTGAACATGTTGAAATTTCAGCTTTTCTTTTCGAAAAACGACTTGATCGTGCAGCATAGTTGTGTATCACGGCTACTTGCGCAAGTGCTGAGACCACAATCGAGCTGTTCAATTATATAGGTTTTACTGACACCAATAACAATTTTATAATTATATGACAGCTGATCTTTTGTCTAAATTGCAATCTTTGTGGATGTGGTTGTGGTTAATATCTGGCTAATAACAAGAAGCTTTAAATGAGACCTAGTAGTTGCAGTTTATCTGATACCAGCAGTTTTACACCAGTGGGAGACGCAGAATTGCTCTTTATTTTCAATATAACTTAAGTTGCACATGATTTCCAATCGGTTTGGTTTGTTAAAAACATCTTACATTATGATACAGGAACTTGCTGGCTTTATAGGAGAAGATGCCAGACTTTTGTGCAGCCCAGTAAATGGCCCAACCCTGAAGAAGTTAAAATAAACATGTAATTATTCAAATTATTTTATTATAATAGTAATATTCATATTATAAAAGTGTATATATCTCATGTTGCCATTCTGTACACTGAGTTTTAGTAGCCTATATATTGATTTAACATAAATACCTCGTGCGTGTGTATATTCATTGCACCTTTCTGTTCTGTTCAATGTTATTTTCATATGGAAGTCCATGGTTATAATTATTCATAAGTATGCAGTGTCATACGTACATCTCTGACGTTTATAACAAACCAAACAGTTTGAAAATCGGTAGAAAATTGAGCAAGTTATGGTTATTTAAAACGTTCATTCACCATTAAAACACAATGTTACGGGTGAGCGAGCTGACTGTGACAAGATGGCCGCCAGGTGCGGACGTCGACCTCCATTGGCCAGCAGCACGGACGAGACATCTAGCCTTTATTATGTATATCTATGGCTAACATAATTTAGCACATTGCTATCATGATTTAACATGTTGATAGCATGTTTTATCATGCTGTTAGCGTGAATTAGCATGTTGTTAACATGTTGATGGCATTTTTTAACATGATGCTAGCATGCTTTAACACGTTGATACCAGGAATTATCATGTTGCTAGCATGTTGATGGCATGTTTTAGCATGATGCTAGCATGTTTTAGCACGTTGATTCCATGAATTAGCATGTTGCAAGCATGATGCTAGCATGTTTTAGCATGTTGATAGCATGTTTTAGCACGTTGATTCCATGAATTAGCATGTTGATAGCATGTTTTAGAACGTTGATTCCATGAATTAGCATGTTGCAAGCATGATGCTAGCATGTTTTAGCATGATGCTAGCATGTTTTAGCACGTTGATTTCATGAATTAACATGTTGATAGCATGTTTTAGCACGTTGATAGCATGAATTAGCATGTTGATAGCATGTTTTAGCACACATTGATTCCATGAATTTCCATGAATTAGCATGTTGATGGCATGTTTTAGCATGTTGATGGCATGTTTTAGCACGTTGATTTCATGAATTAGCATGTTGATAGCATGTTTTAGCACATTGATTTCATGAATTAGCATGTTGATAGCATGTTTTAGCACGTTGATTCCATGAATTAGCATGTTGATAGCATGTTTTAGCACGTTGATTCCATGAATTAGCATGTTGATAGCATGTTTTAGCACGTTGATTCCATGAATTAGCACGTTGCAAGCATGATGCTAGCATGTTTTAGCATGTTGATAGCGTGTTTTAGCACGTTGATTCCATGAATTAGCATGTTGCAAGCATGATGCTAGCATGATGCTAGCATGTTTTAGCATGATGCTAGCATGTTTTAGCACGTTGATTCCATGAATTAGCATGTTGCAAGCATGATGCTAGCATGTTTTAGCATGTTGATAGCATGTTTTAACACATTGATACCATGAATTAGCATGTTGATAGCATGTTTTAACACATTGATACCATGAATTAGCATGTTGATATCGTGTTTTAACACATTGATACCATTAATTAGCATGTTGCTAGCATGTTTTAGCACGTTGATAGCATGAATTAGCATGTTGATAGCATGTTTTAGCACGTTGATAGCATGAATTAGCATGTTGATAGCATGTTTTAACACATTGATACCATGAATTAGCATGTTGATAGCATGTTTTAACATGTTGTCCTGGGATAGTCATTAAGCTTTGCTAGCGATAGACAGCTTAAATACTCTACAATACTCATAGTACAAAAGTCTTCACCCCCCTCATTGAAAGTCTGAGACTTTTCACAGATTAGATCGTACGATTAACAAAAATCCTAAATCGGATCAGTTAGAAAAGACACAGCAACCCGAGTCACAACAGTCTGAAGGTCTGAATCAAGTTTGGTGGTTTTAGCTTGAAAAACCCCTAGATGGAGATACTGTTTAAATTTTCACTAAGAATTATAATTAGAAAAGATTATATCACTGTAAAGACAGTCAGTGTGTAACCATCTTAGAGTCAAACGCTGATCAACCACTGGAGCTTTAAACCTCCTCAACATCACTGCAGCTGTCAGTAATGAGTGCTCTCATTGGTGGAGGAGGAGTGGGCGGAGTTTAGTGCAATTTAACTATGACAGGTTAACTCTCTTTCTCAGAGCAACACGTTTAGAAAAATCTAATCAGATGTATATTTTAATTCACTGCAGTATCCATAAACAGAACAAGCTATTACATGAATTAAATGTGAATAAATCAGTCACACTAGCAGCACTGACTGTGTGTAACGAGTGTAACTGATCTGAGAAGGTTACGCAGGATTCGGCTGTTATGCAATTAAATGAGCTGCATGAAATATTGGAGTAAGTCACCATGTCTGGTCTGATTTCCCCGCGGTGAGCGTTCGCTCTGTCTCGACCTCCTCCAGCCTCGACTGCATGGATCTGAATCTGTAATAGGCCGATCTGCTCTGATCTCAGCTGTTAACGGCCATCACAGAAATCAGATGAGATTGAGGTGAGACAAACCACAGATCTCAGATCAGGACCTCTGACCCTCAGAAACAACACGACCTGCTGAACTAAAACAAACAAAAAGTCTTGCAAACTCTTCCAAAGCACCACTGCATAAGTTGAAACTGACTAAAAAAGGTGATGTTCAAATACTTTCTGGTATCAACAAAGCCACTTGGGCTCGGAAAATATTATATAAAATTACAGAATCAAATCAACATAATATCCCTATAAATATCTTGTTTCACTTGGAAGTTTATTACGCTCTATGGAAGCTAAATGCATTTGAATGCAAATGTTTTTGTTAACTGAAATCAATAACAGATAATAATAAAAACAACTTAAACTTAAAAAGCCTTGGCGACTAACCTAAACTAAACCCCCTCAAAAGCACAGAATATTATTGTATATTAATAATACTAAAATAGCCCTGGAATGTTGTTTTTAATTCTGGTATATCTACAATGGTAACGTAGGTAAAAATAATAATTAAAAATGATGATGTACAGTAAAGGCCCCGATATACTTCAAACTAAATCGAAGAACGAACTGATGTGACGTTATTTTGAACAAAATCAGGCCAAAACGAAGTTCGTTTTGGGAGTTCGAAACAGCTTGCCAAAGCAAACTCTCAGATAAAGTTCGCTCCAGCTGCGAAACACCTTCATTCTACCATTGGTCAGTGACGATAACGTAATACGAGGTGTGCAGTGAGGCTCCGCCTTCTTTCACGAGGAACTCTTCTCTGGCTCATTTCATCTGTTGAGTCCATCGAGGTAAGATCTCCACGGGTGTAAACATGAACACACTGGATAGTCACTTCATAGTAGAAAATGAAGTTGTGCTTCTGATGAAATGAGGAACTGACACTGTTTTTCATCTTTAATACTCTAAAGCTGCTTGCTTTTAAGCAATCTATTGAATAAAATGCAAAATAAATAAACGTGGCGTGACTTTACTGGAGTCCTAATTTGCAGAGCTCATGCTGGTTTTCTTATGCTTTCTATAAAATAATGCTTGCTGTTTTCTAATTTTCTAATATTTTGTTAGTGAGAGGAAAGCGCGTAACACAATTACATATTCATCTAAACGCCTCTCTCAGCAGTGTGGACAGTTCAATAAAAGTAAGGGTTGCCAGGTTTTTGCAACAAAATCCACCCAATTGCTCCTCAAAACAAGTCTAAAACTAGACTCAATCGGTCTCCCGGTAAAAATCGTGTTCCGGGGTAAAATTCGTTTTGGGAGTTCGAAACAGCTTGCCAAAGCAAACTCTCAGATAAAGTTCGCTCCAGCTGCGAAACACCTTCATTCTACCATTGGTCCGTGACGATAACGTAATAAGAGGTGTGCAGTGAGGCTCCGCCTTTTTTCATGAGGAACTCTTCTCTGGCTCATTTCATCTGTTGAGTCCGTCGAGGTAAGATCTCCGCGGGTGATAACATGAACACACTGGATAGTCACTTCATAGTAGAAAAGAAAGTTGTGCTTCTGATGAAATGAGGAACTGACAGTTTTTCATGTTTAATACTCTAAAGCTGCTTGCTTTTAAGCAATCTATTGAATAAAATGCAATATAAATAAACGTGACGTGACTTTACTGTAGTGCTAATTTGCAGAGCTCATGCTGGTTTTCTTATGCTTTCTATAAAATAATGCTTGCTGTTTTCTCATTTTTCTTGTGCTTATTTTGTTATTGAGAGGAAAGCACGTAATACAATTACATATTCATCTAAACGCCTCTCTCAGCAGTGTGGACGGTTCAATAAAAGTAAGGGTTGCCAGGTTTTCGCAACAAAACCTACCCACTTGCTACTCAAAACAAGTCTAAAACTAGACAAAATCAGTCTCCCGGTAAAAATCGTGTTCGGTAAAAATCGGTAAAATTCATTTTGGGAGTTCAAAACAGCTTGCCAAAGCAAACTCTCAGATAAAGTTCGCTCCAGCTGCAAAACACCTTCATTCTACCATTGGTCAGTGACGATACCGTAATAAGACATGTGCAGTGAGGCTCCGCCTTCTTTCACAAGGAACTCTTCTCTGGCTCATTTCATCTGTTGAGTCCGTCGAGGTAAGATCTCCGTGGGTGATAACATGAACACACTGAATAGTCACTTCATAGTAGAAAATGAAGTTGTGCTTCTGATGAAATGAGGAACTGACTCTGTTTTTCATGTTTAATACTCTAAAGCTGCTTGCTTTTAAGCAATCTACTGAATAAAATGCAATATAAATAAACATGACGTGACTTTACTGTAGTGCTAATTTGCTAGTTTTCTTATGCTTTCTATAAAATAATGCTTGCTGTTTTCTCATTTTTCTTATGCTTATTTTGTTACGAGAGGAAAGCGCGTAACACATTTACATATTCATCTAAACGCCTCTCTCAGCAGTGTGGACAGTTCGATAAAAGTAAGGGTTGCCAGGTTTTCACAACAAAACCCGCTCAATTGCTATTCAAAACAAGTCCAAAACTAGACCCAATCGGTCTCGCGTTCCGGGGGTAAAATTCTCGTTTTTGTTGGGGTTCACCCAGTAAAATTCGCATTCCAGGGGCTAAAATCATGTTATTTGGGGTCGCTTCAACCTGCGGGCATGAAAAACAACCCGTGGCAAAAGTGTAAAAGTCTTGTTTTGTTGTTATGGTTCATGTTTCATGTCTTTTATTTTGAAATTTAGTCACGTTTTGTATCTTGCAATCATGTGATCATGTCTTGTTCTGATTGGTTCCCTTGTCTATGTGTCATGTTATCGTTGGTTCTTTGTTCATTGCTTTCAGGTGTGTCTTATGTCATTAGTCTTTGTGTATAAATAGCCCTCATGTTTCAATTGTATTATGTCTAGCTTTGTTTGTGTAACCTGCTGTTCAGTGAGTGCTAGTTTACGTCAAGTCTTTGTTTGTTCATGTTTTGCATTATAATAAACTGCACTTGGGTTCTCACTATGCTCACCTCCAGTGGACTACGTTATAAAGTAGCCCAATATAGTATATCGCTGCTCACGTATTTCGAACTTCGTTTTACCCCTAAACAAAGAGCGAAAAAGAACTTTGCAGTGAGTATATTGGGGCCTTAACAGCCTGTGTGTTGAAGCGTATTTCGCTTAAATATCCAACTGACTGGATACTTTTATCCCAGTTATAAATAAATAAGCACTTCCAGTAACATTAATAGAACTTTCATTCAAAGTTGTCTGGTCTTTAATGTTTTCAAAACGTTTGCACAAAAACATTATTTATACATCATTCATGGAATGTTTTTTTCTGAAATGTTTCATTTGAAAGTTCGTCCAACATTTTTAAATGTTACTACTTGTTTTAGAACATTCAGAGAACATTCAAAAGTAACATTCCAGTAATGTTTGAAGAATGATGCAATGGAATGTTTAACATTCGTATAACAAAGACTTTAGAACTTTTTTTGAACTTTTAAAAAACTGGTGATTAGAATGTTCAGAGAGCATTCAGAAGCGTTTGAATGCCTTGCTGGGTGGCTGCATTAGCAGAAGGTTCTTAGAACACATTTTTGTTAGCTGGGATAGAGTCAAGCTCTGAAAGCTTCACTTCTACTCAAAGTCAAACACAAAGGAGCAAAAGAAGCTAACAGACATTCATGAAGTCAGCTGACATGAACGGAACTGAATCGACTCTATAAGAGGATTACACACACACACACACACTTTAGACGACTGTGCATTTTAGTGTCTGTGTATTGAGCTTCATGACATTTATAGTGAGAAATGTCTTGTAATGAAGGTATATGCTTTCAGTCTTAGAGTTTTCTGGATTCTGGACATACTTTTTATTTCAAAACAAGTGAATGCAACATGTACCTTCTCACACTGTCAGAATATTCAATAAGCCATTGCAATATTTGCATACTGCATTGAGATTGGTATGTCTACATTTGCATTCTGAATTTCTGACGATTGTCTGCTGAAGTGCGTTCAGCTCAGACAGGTTTATTTTGGATGTGCACTTCATTTGATTTTTGACACACACAACACAGCAGTCTATTTCCAGATTTTAAGTGCGTTTGAAATGTGTATATTGTTTGTTTTTGTGCCTCAGTATTGTCTGGCGTCCCTGTTGAACTCTGGCGTGCTGGAGATGTTTGCTGGGTCTCTCTAAGGTCCCACAATCACATCAGCACCATCTAATTTCATCCAGAGTTACGACACAGTTCACTGTCCCTGCAGCGCAGCCAAGGGTCATTCTCAACGGTCAAACACCACATTAGTCTGATTTATGTGGCACTTAAAAATACAGTTCATTTGGACTAAAAGTCCAGTGTTTTATTGTTAGTGTATTTTTCAGTAGAATGCATGAATGACGATTGATGCGCTGCAGTTTTTGAGCCTGTTTTATATATGTCAGAATGCTTAGGATGCAGTTTTCACTTGCCACATGAAGTTATGAACAGATTTGACTGAGCTGTGAAAACAGGAGTCAGGACTTGCTGACACAAGGATGCTTAAGTCACAATCAGCTCTATTTTGACTTTAAATATGATCCCTGGTGTCAAAAATGTGATGTTTTCACAGTGAAGAAAGCTCTCGTTCTCATTTCTTTAATTTAAAATTAAGTTTTACGTTGCAATTTACTTTGAGTGCATTTTGTGAGCTGCTAAAGCTAAGCTTACACTGCAAAAAATGATTTTCTTACTCAGTATTTTTGTCTTATTTTCCAGTACAAATATCAAAACTATGGAAGCTTGTTTCCGCCATGAACTAAAAAATAAAAAAGGTAAATGTGACTTTTTATCTCAAAATTGCGAGTTATAAAGGCAGAATTGTTTGTTATAAAGTCTAAATTGTGAGATATAAACTTACAATTCTGAGAAAAAAATTAGAAATGCGACTGTCGCAATTTTTACTTTATAACTCACAATTGTGTTTATATCTCGCAATTCTGAGAAAAAGTTAGAAATGCGACTTTATATCTCTCAATTTTGACTTTATAACTCGCAATTGTGTGTTTGTATCTCGCAATTCTGAGAAAAAGTCAGAATTGTAATACAAACTCGCAATTGCAAGAAAAAAAAGTCAGAATTGCGAGTTATAAAGTTTAGTGGCGGAAACAAGCTTCCATATAAAACATTGTTATTTATCTGAGAAAAAAAATGACATATAATATTAAGTCTTGTTTTCAAAAAATGTATTAAATTAAGTAAGTTTTGCTGAAAACAAAAGTGCAGTCAAAAAAAAAGAAAAAAATTAAAGTCTTAATTCAAAGGGAAAACAAGTATATTTTTTCTGACTCCATTGTTTTCAGCAAAAACTCACAAATTTTGATTGTTTCATTTAATCAAAAGTCATTTTGCATCTCCAGAAAATTTATCTTGATTTAAGAATATTTAGGTATTTTTACAGGAAAAAAAAAATACACAAATACCAAAGTAAGAAAATAAATGTTTGTAGTGTAAGATAACAAGCTTGTGCAACAAAACTACATTTCCCATAATTCTCTCCGGCAGCATTAGAACACTTTCATTCAACTTGTAAAGTTAGAATTTCCTTCTTTGAAACGTGCTCCTAAATAAACATGCTCTTCGGACACGTGAAAAACAGAGACTGACGCATCCATTTATTTCCAACAAAATTCACTCGAGCGCACTTCACATCATAATTATGACTTCTAAACTCGTCAGGAGGAACTTCCCAAGAGGACTGGAAGCCGTCGGCTTCTTGCATCCTGTGGAGAAATGAAGCTAAAATGTCTTTAAAGTTTGATCTCTCTTCTAATCTTTCCCTTTCTCTTTTTGTCTTATTAAATCTCAGACTTTTCTCCCCTGCGGCACAGAAGCTTCTTTAAAACGCTGACAGCTGCTTTCAGTATTTTGAGGGTTTGTTTCCAGCACAGACGTTATAGTGAAACATTTGCATTGCTCAAGACGTCCATTTAGCTTTTTAAATGTCAGCGAATGCATTTCTGTATAAGGGGGTTAAACCCTCTGAGCGCCTTCAAAAAGGTGCTTAATTATCGAATGAATGCGTTGCATGTACTTTAAAATTGATCATGCATTTACTCTCCTCATTCCTCCTCAAAAATGTGAACCGGTTGACATGAAATAATGATAATTCTCTGCTCTTTTTTTTGGCATGTTTAGCATCCGGTGTACTTTTACATGATGATTTTTCTCTGTACAAAAGACATCCTCCATGTCTTGCGTAATTCCCTCAGCATGTTTCTACACTGCAAAAAAAAAATTGTCTTGTTTTCCATTACAAATATCTAAACTTTCTTAAATCGAGATACATTTACTTTGAGAAGCAAATGTCTTAAGATGAAAATATCAAAATGAAGTGAGTTTATGCTTAAAACAAGAACAAATATCTTCCAATGGGGTCAGAATACTAAACTTAATTTAAAGAGAAAACAAGATTAAAAGAATCAAGAAAATAAGATCCAGATGACATTAACTGTATATAAATATAATATTCAGTTATGTAAAATGAGGATTTGTTTCATGCACAATTATTACGTTTTAATGTTTGATTTGAAGGACATTTTGGTTTAATTTGATATTGCATTTGATCGCCATTTGATACTCAATGTAAAATCTAGTTCCTGAAGCAAAACCAGTAATCTAGAGGTTGACATTATGGAAGAAGGGCATATTGGATGTTATGATGTATATAAACGTCAATTAATTTATTAAAATGAGACTAAAATGAGACCTGATGCTGCTAGTTTCCTTTATTTTTTTTCTATATTTTAAATCATCAACACAGAAATCCATATAAATTCATGAGGTTCCTCAGGCAGTGCAATGACAACATTAGCATTTAGTTACAATATTTGACAAAATAAGTGATGTTTGATGAATAATATAACAGATATTCAGAAGTGGACCAGGTATTGGCGATTTTTATATGAAAAACAAAATTGAAGATTAAAATCACACAGTATGTGTCACATTAAATGCAAAGTACAGTTTCATAGCAGGTAAGAAATATGTGTGGCAAACTTTCATCCTGCCATTACCGATTTTTTTTCATTTTTATGTGCATATTGGGATATCGCTGGATGGAAATGTCAAGACGTGCATAAATTCAAAAAATGTGCATAAAAAGCATAAAAAAAAATGTGCATAATAATTTCTTTATCTGATAAGAAGACATGCGCATAAACTACAATAGAAACACATTACCTGAATAAATCCCTCGATGTGCAACAATAAAGTCATGTGACTTTGCCTCAGCGGAAGCTGTGATTGGATAACTGAACTAACCAGTGGACCAGTCACATCGCAGCATGTGGTTCTGAAAATGTCTGTCATCAGAATGATTTGGTTTAAAAGCGTCTCACACGGTTGTGTTCCCAAACACCAGCATCCGAACACAAGATCACATGACAATATTGCAAAATATTGCGTTTTGTCTGCTGCTCTGAAGGAGGAAAAAAGAGCCGGATTGCAGCAGCTTCCATTTTTATTACTGATATCTTACACCAGTCTCCCAAGAAGTGATGATTTTGTTCTCTTGAACACATGAGATGAAAAAGCTGCTTTATTCACAAATGTTTTATGCAATATTCAATTTTTGTGCACAAGTTAAATTTGTAACTTTAGATGGAAACAGCTATTGACATACATGGCAGTGACTTTAGCTGGTGTTTCTCTGACGGACGGCTCAGGGCTGCTCACGGTCTCAGCACATCTGCTGCAACGCCTCCAGCTTGAACACTTCCTCTCTCTCTCTCTCTCTCGCCTCATTCTTCATCCTGCGCTGCTGCTGCTGTCTCTCTCTCATATTCTCAGTCACATTCAGTTTGGCAGCATGTTATAAAGTTTGTACTCTTTGATCTCTTCACCGACTCAGCACTGTTCTGTCCCGCTGGATGGACAGAGAATCCTTGAAGGCGATAAAGTATATGTACATAATACAGGATTTCTAATTATATGTATGTGTCTATATATTATACACACACTGTATACAATTGAAAATCCTGTTGCATTTCATAAATAAGTTTGAGGTTGATTTGAGGGTGTAAGACATGTGCCGCAGACCTGATGTTCACTTCCACGTGTCTGATAGCTGGCCAAACGTCGATTCACAAATTGCCTGTTCACGGGGAGCCTTAATCCCACAGTCGGACGCTGTTTTCTCATTAGACTCTCAGGTCTGTTTACGTTTAGGAACACATTATTTAGATTCAGAGCCTGAAGTGGTCATCCGCTGTTAGCATTTGATCATGTGACGCCAGGGAATTATTTGAAAGCTAAAGATGAAAAAGCACATGTTCATTCACAGAGAAAGAGCTGCAACGTGATCTGTAGAAAAGCCTGACATACAGAAGTCCTTTAAAACAGATTGTACGATGCGTTTGGTAAAAACCAAACCAAACTGTGGGGTATAAACACTTTAATGCCAAACTGTATATGTTCTTTGGCAAACAGCATTTTTATTGAATTTATGTTGACAACTTGAGGTCATTTTAATAGTATAATAAATATTACATATATGTATGGGTCAATGATGTGACACCTACATTTTCTGTCCGATTGCATTTTTTTCAGTTAAAATTTGGTTTAAATGCATAAAAAGGTACCATATATTTGTAAGACCTCTTCCGTGCATGTACTCACTTTAACTTTAAAAAAAAAAACATTAGTTATTTTTGATTTTCTATTATTTAAATAGTCTAAATATCATGTGGTGTGACTGTACGGCCATCCGAAATTACTCTAAATTTATTCGAATTCATTTTCTGCACTATTTGGCATGATTTCCAATGTGTTTTGTAATCCTGTACAAAATTGCAAGGCATTTATATTTCCATCATAATATATAAACAAACGTCCGATGATGTCCATTTTATGAAATATCATGTGGTGCGACCAATCAAAAAACGACCCCTTTGGGACTTTCATGTTGAAATCCATTCAAAGACAGGAAGTTGCATCATATACCAATTTGCGAAGCACCCATGGAAGCAGTGAGCAGGTTTGTAACTTAAATTTAGAAAAAATATAATATGTAGTTACCACATTTGGATATCATATGGATATGGTATGACCTCAATATTAAGTTATATACTTTTATTACAAATTTCATAGTAACCTTTTGTGGGAAGTTAGCTTGTTTTGTTTAGGTGGCCAATTCTGTGCCTGCAAATTTTGACTGAATTTGAAAATATCATGTGGTGCGACCAATAATAGCAATAACTGTATTAAATTAAAAATAAAACATCTACTTTCTGACTGAAATATGAATCACTGATACAGTATGCATAAGTGAATGGTATTTTTAAAACATTTTTATCAGTTTTATGCGATTTATGCGAATGTTTAAGTACATTTAAGAAGGAAGTTATAGATCAAAAATATAAGGTAATTCTTTACAGAATCTCAAAAGAACTGCAAATACTTTGTTTCTAAACACTTTAATTACTGAGAACTTGTACAAAAAGAAAAAAAATGTTAAGCATTTTAAGGAAATGAATTCATTTTAAGATAAATCACGGTTGCACCACATGACATTTTTTAAGACAATGGCCAATTCATCAAGATAAAAAAACACTAAAATCACTTAATTTAACATTTTAATATGAATTTATGTGTTCACGGCATTCTTAATCTTTGAACAATTGCAATAGATATTATTTTTTGCATTTTAAAATTGGCCTGTCGAAAATTCTTACACGTCATTGACCAGTGTGTGTGTGTATATATATATATATATATACTGTATGTATGTATGTATGTATGTATGTAAACCATTGACTATAGTTGAGCTGAAAGAGAAAATTAACTAAATTAATAATAATACTGACGATGAGCATAGCAAACTAAAAGATTCAAGAATGCTGATTTTGTCCTACTGATTTTCGATTACGGCAGAATTGGAAAATCATACTGTATGCACTTGGTTTAAGAATAAATATAGTGTAAAATTCCACTTCGACTGAGATCTGACTTTCTATTTTCGAGATATTCATCTGTTTCTGAGCAGTGTGTTGGATATCACCGAAGCTTCAGTAAAATGATCAAGGAATTGACTTTAAATACAGCCCTGAATTTCAGAATGTGTGCTTTAGCTGAAAAGCAAAAGTCCCCGATGAGAGTTTCTGTTCAAGTCGTGATGTTTCATCAGAGGAGTACTTGAGGTGAAGACGAAAGATTTTCTTAAGACAGCTGCAGTTTTGACCACTCTGTATCCTGCTCTTATGAGAACAGTTCACCAAAGAAATGAACATGCTGTCATCATTTATTCAACCTCATGTCCTTCCAAACCCATATTAAATTTTCTTTCTTCTGAGACACAGGAAATAAGATGTCAAGCGAACGTTCTATTGCCCATATAAGGGAAGTGAATGGTGATTTATAATGTTAAGAACAAAAAACACATCATAACAGTAGTTCATGTTTTGAATGAGAAACAGACATTAAGAATGCTTAGATATTTGTACTGGAAATTAAATTTAACAGGATACGCTGTAGCCATTTTGTTAAAGACACAAAATGACAAGACAAATTTTCAAACACTGATTAATTTTCAGCATCTTGAATGTTTGCACACAGCTTTCGAAGGCACATATCTCTCTTTATGAATGGTTAACGGCTGGTGTTATTGGATATTGCAGATGGCGTTCAGCTCTTCTGAGCACCACCACTCGGCAGATGGACTCGAATGAATTCTGTCTTTGATCCTCATTCGCAGACGTAAACCATCGGAACGCTGCCTTGCATGATGTTCCCTGTCGTCTTTGATCTCTTCATTGCCAGTTTCTCAGGGCTTGCTGGAGCCTTTTCTACGGCTAAGCGTTTTAAATGCGTTGACGCCACAGTCGGCTCTGAAAAAGACGCGCCGGTAATGACCCAACAGGGCTCTTCGACACCGAAAGGAACTGATATAGCCTGTTCTAAATCACATGTTCCTGGAGTTAATCTCTGACTCCGCGGGTGCTTAGCGGACACGCCTCGGTGTTTCAGTAATTATGTAAAAACTCCTCTTCCATTCACGATGACTCAGTCACAACAGGAGATTTACAGAGTTTCTCCTTCACTTTAATACGAATGCACTTTCATCTTCCACCCGGGATGCTTGTGCTTGTCAGAGACACGGCAAACAGGCCTTCAAGAACCGCCCATTGTGGCATTTCTTATTTATTTTGGCTAAAACCACATCCGCGTTCAGGCATAAAGATATATATTGTTTCTGCTGATTTTTGCTCCTCGCTTCTACTTCTATCACTCTCAAGGGTGCTTAGTTTCTTTGAAATTTTAACTAGAGCGACTTTAAAGCAGCGGAGACGTTTGGCAGGAGCTCATGAATGATACCAGAGCTGCTTTTTACAGTTCAGGCCAGAACATTTTATCTGCTTGGCCTCTATTAAACTCCCACGTCTTCAGATGGGAGTCATGAAAACTTTGTCTCATTTGCCAAAGAAGTTTTATCAGAGCTGAACTGAAGGGATATATGAACCTTCAGTGTTCACTACTGTTCATGGGCAGATCTTGGGCTTTGTTACCTCTGAAACAAGATAAAATGACAATTTTTACATGCATCTGGCACTTGGTGAGTGTTAAAGTGCCCTATTATGCTATCCAAAGGTTCCTAATTTTGTTTTAGAGTCTCCTACAGCAAGTTTACATGCAGCCAAGATCAAAAACACTTTATTTTTCTCACAATATCCATTGCAGCATCAGCTCTTTTCTAACAGTGTCTGAAACGGTTTGATCAAGGATTCAGTCTATCTGAACCCCAACTTTCCGAGAGCCTGCTCTGCTCTGATTTATAAGATGGCCTAGTCTGTTGTGATTGGTTGACCGCTTGCAGCGCGTGTTGGAAACCAAATGCTCATTACCATATCTGATGTCACAGTTCGCGAGCAGCCAATGAAAACTATTGGCAGGCGTTATGCAAATTTGTTACTCCATTTAATCTGCACTTCGATCTTTGCAAACCTTTTACATTCAGAAACTGCTAAATAACACACTACATAAAGGATAATAGCCGAAAAAGCCACTTTTAATGTCGGACACAACAATATCAACCCTGATTCCTGAAGTCTTATATTTTCTCATGTCAAGCGTAATGACCGTAAATGCTCAAACCAACAGCCTAAAACCATCATGACGCAACTGTCTCTCTCTCATTCACACACTCCCATCCTGTTGAACTCGTAGACTTTTGACCCTGTTTGAGGCGTCCTGCTACTTTGGCACAATCCTGTCCCTTGGTTACTCTGTGTGAACTGCATCAGTTGGATCCTGGTGGTTCAGGCCAAAGAGATTCCCAGACAAATGCTCCGCAGTCAGCATTACAGCAGCTTCCTGTCAACAAGTAAGACGTAAACAGTTTTTATATAAGTAAACCTGTCAAAAGTACTATTTACGTTACACTTTTTATGGAAAGTTGGCCAACAGGTGTGTTTTTACAATCTGAAGTGGTGTTTTTTGCTGTGCATGACGTAGTTTTTATGTACTATGTTCACCTCACATCGCCTCCAGTGAAGCCAAATGAGGAAGGCAGAGGTTGTATTGTATTTCTTGGTTAAAAAAATAGAAATATAATTACTTACTTGGAAAAACAGATCTGATGGTTTAAACTTGCAGTGTTTTGCTGAATCACTTCTAACCAAGGACATCTATAATTCCTGGAGATGGTTATCTGTTAGCATTAAGTGCTGTCTTTGCTCACGGATTCGCTATTCTGGAGATAACATTTTGCTTTGGATGCACTGATGGCAAAAGTGCACACAGTCTCAAGCCTGTAACAGGAAAAAGATAAATATAGTTAGTCAAGACATCTACTGGCAGAGGCTAACTGTAGATGCTTACCAGCCAAATACAATGTCTTTTACATTTACATTTATGCATTTGGCATAAAAGCAACTTTCATCGCATTCAAAGTACACATTTTATCAGTTCATGGATTCCCTGGGAATCAAACCCATAACCTTGGCATTTTTGATATCACCATTCTCTATTGTTTGAGCTACAGGAATGCTTTTATTTTAAACACACACACATATATATATATACAGCTATGGAAAAAATGAAGAGACCACTTAACGTTGATTTCTGAACTTGGAGTGGTCTCTTAATTTTTTCCATAGCTGTATATATAGTGTGTGTGTGTGTGTGTGTGTGTGTGTGTGTGTGTGTGTGTGTTTGTGTGTGTGTGTGTGTTTGTTCTTGTTTATATTACATCGTGGGGACCAAATGGCCCCACGATGTAATAAAAACCTGAGTTCACCTACATCGTGGGGACCAGCCAGCGGTCCCCACGAGGGAAATGGATTAATAAACATACTAAATGATGTTTTTTTGAAAATGTAAAAATGCAGAATGTTTCCTGTGATGGTTAGGTTTAGGGATAGGGGTAGTGTAGGGGGATAGAAAATACAGTTTGTACAGTATAAAAACCATTACGCCTATGGAGAGTCCCCACTAAGATAGCAAAACAAACCTGTGTGTGTGTGTGTGTGTGTGTGTGTTATTAAAAACAAATACAAAAGTTCTGTCATATAAAAGTTCTGTCATATAACCAACAGCAGCAATAACAGCAGCAGCAGCAGAAATAACCAACAGCAGCAATAACCAACAGCAAAAGTAGCAGCAATAACAGCAGCAGCAGCAATAATAACTAACAGCAACAGGAATGACAGCAGCAATGACAGCAGCAGCGGAAATAACCAACAGCAGCAGTAATAACTAACAGCAAAAGTAGCATCAATAACCAATAGCAGCAGCAGCAGTAATAACTAACAGCAAAAGTAGCAGCAATAACCAATAGCAGCAGCAGCAGTAATAACTAACAGCAGCAGCAATAAAAGCAGCAGCAGCAATAATCATCAGCAATAACAGCAGCAGAAATAACCAGCAGCAGCAGCAATGACAGCAGCAGCAGCAATAAAAGCAGCAGCAGCAATAACAGCAGCAGCAGAAGTAATAACCAGCAGCAGCAGCAATGACAGCAGCAGCAATAACAGCAGCAGCAGCAGCAATGACAGCAGCAGCAAAAACAGCAGCAGCATCAATAACAGCAGCAGAAATGACAGCAGCAGCAGCAGCAATAAAAGCAGCAGCAGCAATAACAGCAGCAGCAGCAGAAATAACCAGCAGCTGCAGCAATGACAGCAGCAGTAAAAGCAGCAGCAGCAGCAGAAATAGCCAACAGCAGCAGCAGCAATAACAGACAGCAGCTGCAATAACAACAATAGCAGCAGCAGCAATAACCATGAGAATTAGAATTCCTTTTAACCATTCATTAAAAAAAAAATTGTGAACATGTATCATATTGCATCATACACGTCACTCATTACATCAGTGTGTTTCTGCATGTTGGAAAAAGTCCAAACAAGTTCAAACTTATTGCATAATCAAATTACCTTTTGGAAGGAAAAAGCAAAAAATGGTTTAATTGCCTTTTTTTCAGTCCCGTGGCACTTGGCACTAAGCCAACGCTGTGAAAGTCTCTGTGTCAATCACACCGTCCCCCTCAGAGACCAGAGATGGGAAAGTTTGGTAAAAACGGGGCGTTCAGAGGACATGGTTTGGAACGGGAGTCGGGCTTTGGCGGCCGGTGGAGAGGTGGCTGACAGACTGAATAGAGTTGATGAATTAGGTTCATTCAGGAGGAACGATCAGGCCAGAAACACACCCAAGCGGGACTCATCAGCCCCAGAGAGTCCCAAAATGGCCTCTCATTCCACCCGATGGAGCTTTTAAAGACAAGATGGGCATTTTATTCAGACGTGGCCATCAGTGCTCTGTGGCAATTATGAGATCTGACAGGATTAGCCTCCCTGCTCAATCAATTTCTCATAAAAAGCTTTATAAAGGGTCTCATGAAAAAAAGTGCTGCTATTTAAAGCTACAGTCAAAGCAGGGTTGATAATGTTAACCAAAACTAACTTAATATGAGTCGTAAGATAGCTTTGAGTGAGGAAAAGACCAAAATATAAGTTACGTTTTCTAAAAACTGTTCCTTCTACTAAAGTTGGCATTTAATAGTCAGATATTTTATATGAATTTTGGGATATTGCATAAATTTGCTGGAAACATTAAGATGCAAATAAAATGTAGAAAATACACATAAAAAAGGTAGATTTTTTTCCTGATAAAAATACGTAAATCTTAAACTATAATGGAAAGACATTTACAGAATATATTAATGTATCTAAATCAACCGGTCATTCAGAGACACACATGCATGACAATATTCCTCATATCTGTGCAACGTCTTTATCACAATGAAATGAATTATATACACGCACAATTTGTTGTGTATTACTAGTGTATGTATGTAGTGCACAATTTATGTAGAATACAAACTATTTATGTAGGCTATTTGCCAAGTAGTCATGTAAGAACGATAATGTAGAGTGAGCTGGTCAGTATCGCAAAACAAACCGACGGCAGGAATATTAGTTTGGTGAAACATCAGTTTCTGGTCTGGTCTAGATTGTGTTCCATTAGTATTTGGTGAAGTGTTTCATTTGTTCACAGCAGGATTCATTTGTGTTCTGCAGGAGTAAATGTGGATGAAAACTGCCACCAACCGCGTGTTGAAGCTGCACAATCCATTTATTTATTCATTTGCAGAATGAGAGCAGCCGAATCCTGCGGGATTATACTCTCATCTAATCCTGTCAGCTCTCTCTCTCTCTGTGTGTGTGCGCTTGTGTGTTTTCAGGCATTGACTCTGAGAAACCAGTCCATTTGCTTTTGCTCCTTCGGCAGTTGTGTATATGTGTGTGTGTGTGTGTGTTTGGTTTGCACGTGCATTCTGAAATCTGTGTGGGCATTATGAACCTTATCAGTTTTCCTCATGAATATTAATTAAATGACATTCAACCAGAAGTTCTGATTTGCTGAAAGGCAGGTAGTGGGTGCTAACCGTTTCCAGTTTTCACATATATTTAGCAACCAGATTCCACTCAGTCATTGTTTAACATAGCTTTAATTTTTTTCAGGATGTGCATGAACATAGAAATTTCTTAAATGTGATGCATTGCATTATGAAAGCTGTCATCTTGTAGCCAGATTTCTGATGACAAGAAATCTAGTCCATACTTCAACCCAAGAACCACCCACTTCTATAGAAATGTGACTGACATGTAAAGCGACCAACTTAAATTTAGGGACTGGTTTATCTGAAAAACATTAATTATCGTATCAGGATCATCCGCTTGTTTCACAGCTGGAGTCTCAGTTCATGGTGGCGCTGCTGCGGTTTGAGTGTATGTGTGTGTGTGTGTGTGTGTGTGAGTGTGTTTCTTATCTCTGTGCTGAATTACAGAGGCACTTACACACAAACACACACTGTGCTGACACCCCATATCTCCTCATCAACAAGTGTCAACTGCAGAGCATCGCTTATCTTTGTTTATTTGGAAAATGGCAAGCAATGCATGACAGCACCGGAGATTAAACAGAGACACAGCTGAGCTCTGGAAAAAAAAGAAATATTAATGTAAATAAGCACAACATTTACAGTGTCATTTCAGCGCCACTATAGTGTCACCAAACGGAATTGCAAAAATGTGTGTATATAATATAATATAATATAATAATTATTACAATTGAAATTAATAAAATATATAATAATATCATTATAAA
>RJVU01072345.1:3049518-3105396 GCA_003731715.1 Anabarilius grahami
TACTTTCAATTGAAAATTTTTTATTTTTTTTGTAAAAGGTTGATGATTTGAGTGATTGATTGATTGATTGATTGCGCCTTTATTAATGCTATAATTGTTTGCTATGAACGCAACTAACATCTCTGTCTTAATGACTTTTCCAGCTGTGAATCTTCCATCTTTGATGGTGGAGTGAAGGAAATCAAGAGCAGTGCTAATTTCATTGTCTTTTGATATGAGAGCCGTCTTCACTGACAGCAAACAAACACTTTGATGATCCTTCCACACAGTCATTGACCTTCTGCGCTCCATTTCCTGCCTCCTGCTGCTACTTCCTGTTGTGTGTGTTTATTCTTTAAAAATGTCATTATCATTCATTAACGCAGCGCTGAGAGCGGTTTGGTGTCTGTGTTAATGCCTGTGGTGAAAACTGAACACATTGAAGGAGGAGGTTTTAATGAGTTTAAAACAATTAAAAAATGTCACATGAATTTCAACACTTGCAAATCAACACACTGGAGCTCCTTTGCACCTCAACTACTATTAGTTTATGTAATTTGTTTGACTCATAAAGTCACTGGTTTCATTTCTAAACAAATCAGAGTGTTTGAACAAATTTAATGAATGAATGTTCGATGACTCACTCATGAAGCCAGTCACTTGGTGCGTTCCCCAAAGAATCAGTGCTATGGAAGGAATCAAGCGAATGAATAATAACACACTCTGTTTCTGAGTGAATAAATGTTTTTGAATGAAATTAACGATTTAACAATTCCCTCAAAGCCAATCTTTTGTTTCATTCCCTTATGAATCAGTTCTTTTGAACATATCGGATGACTGAATGATTCAGTGACTCACTCATAAAGATATTAGACATGTTCGACTTGAAGCGGCGCTATGCAGACCGATCTGTGTATGACATCACAGTATACACTGATCGCATCAAGTCGAACACACCTAGTTATGTGTTTTGTTTCCGAACGAATCCACGTTTTCCAAACTAATTTGATGAACGAATCACTGACTCACTCATAATATATCACTTGTTTCATTTCTGAATGAATCATTGTTTTTGATCAGATCTGATAAATTAACTATTCAATGACTCATATGAATTATGATTCAGGTGAATGGATGATTCAATGACTCACTCATAAATAGTCACTTGTTTTGTTTCCAAATGAATCATTGTTTTTGATCATATCTGATGAATGAACTATTTAATGACTCATATGAATTATGATTCAGGTGAATGGATGATTCAATGACTCACTCATAAATAGTCACTTGTTTTGTTTCCAAATGAATCATTGTTTTTGAACGAATCTGATAAATGAGTCAGTAGCTGTGTTCAAAATCGCCCCTATACCCTTATTCACTATTTCCTACATTACTCCACTAATATAGTCCACTTGAAGGAGTGAATGAAAATGAGTGAATGAAAATGAGTGAATTCAGACACTGAGTGCCGCTTTTGCATAGTTTATGCTTGCTTTTAAATAATCATTTGACACTTAGTAAACTGGCAGCTCCAGTATGAAAAGATATATCTTGAACTCTGTCATGGAAACTAGCACTTATAAACCTTAATTAAGCAATTTCATAATCAAAGGAATAATAAAAAGGAATTTATACCTGTATGATATTATGCTGTACCCACATTGGACCAGCCGTTTGGAAAATGGATGTATGATTCAGCTGCGCATGCCATCTTCTGGTCAGACACGGGAATTCATTCAGCATGACCCTCACAGTGCATTTTGGGTACCCTCTAGCAGTTGAGTGTACATCTGTTGCATTATGGGATTGAATAAGTGCACTCAATAACATCCACTATGGTTTCGGACACTCACTCATAAAGACAGTCATTTGCTGCCACCTACTGGTGCAGCTTTGAAACAGTCTGCCTGGAACAAACAGAATAATTGAACTGATGCAAGCACTAAGAGCTAGCCTATTAAAGAGGCATGATTGAGTTAAAGTTCTATAATTAACAACAAGCTGAAGTAATCGGCAGGCGAGCAATTCAATTTCGGCAACAGGAAATAATCATGGTAAGACTTCGTTAATACTCGCCTCTCACCGCTGCAAACTAACTGGACTGATGGAGCAGAAAATTAAGTTATTAACTGGCACTCACAATAAAATCTGTGACATCACTGTCCACCTCGGAGAAAACAATCACTCTGATCATTACATCAGTCTGATTCCCACTGTTTGCTTCGTTAATGAAATCACATTGCATTTGCATACTCTCAGCTTAATTGGTAATTTTAATCAACTGGGGAAAGTATGGTGATAGGCTATCTATTAAATAATTTTTTGAGCTTTAGTTTAGTCATGAATTCATTGTTTTTAGTCAATCAAAGTAGTATTTTAATTGATAAAATGTACCAACTGCAACCATAACTCAAGTATCATGTATTACGGCGGCATCCTTGAAGAGGGAGAACTAAACATGAAGAATGGTCTGTGTCAGGAATTCTGTTGTTTTGAGAATAAAGCTTCTCATTCAGTTTGCGAGGGTGTTACTATTCTAGTTCTCAAGAGATACTGATGCTCACACAGAAAGCGCAGTGTCATCACAGACTCGTATCATCTCTGTCAAACTCAATTTCGATGCCAAAACTTTTCTGCCTTCCAGGCACTGAAATTTAACTTGCTGATATGCGCATGCATATACTGATAATCAAAGATGCCCTGTTGTGTTTTGCAGTTGCTGTCCTGTGCTGTAAGGAAAAGTCACTGACGCTTTTATATATGTTGAGATGTTCTTTCACAAAAACATGCCCTCCGAGTGTCGAGAGAATAGAGAGAATATAATACTGTAAAAATTATTTACTTTGGTAAAGAGAGTTTTTGGGTATTAAAGTAGTAATTTCAGAGATTCTAGCAATAGAAAGCTAGCTTTGAAAGCATAAGATCCCACCCTCCCTTCAGAATGTCTCCAGAGCCATGCCTCCTCCACAACACATGTACGCGCACAGCCAGAGCTGAGTCTGCAAAGCATCAAGAGAGACAGCGTTAAATTACCTCGTATCTCAAAGCACATAACATTACAATAATAATGAACGTAAACAACTTACAGTAGTGATGGGTGCTTTCGAAACACTGCTTCATGAAGCTTCGAAACCTTTGCTAATCTTTAGTTTCGAATCAGTGGTGCGGAGCGTGTATCAAACTGCCAAAGTCATGTGATTCCAGTAAATAAGGCTTCGTTACGTCATAACTGTTTCGAAATGTTTCGACATTTCAACGGTTCACCGCTAGGGGGCGATCTCTTTGAATCCACAAATCTTGCGGATTCACTGAGATTGCCCCCAGCGGTGAACCATTGAACAAGATTTACCTGATCTCTGATCAGTTTTATACATTTGTAGACGTTTTAATAAGACATTAGTATAATAAAAAGGAATAATAGTAGTTAATAGTCTCTTATTGACCTGTTTAGATGAGCCATCCATGGAACAAACAAAACAAGCCCTGAAAATTGATAAAAGAACACATATTATACAGACACTAGATATTTAATCTTATTAAATGACTGGTTAATTGCATTTGATAGATTTTACTTGCAATAAAAGTTTTTGTTGCATTTACACTCTTCTGACCAGCAGGAGTCACAAGTACTAGGGGTACAAGTATGCGCAGTTACAAAAATCTGGCAGTGCACTTACACTATACTCTTCTGATGATAAAATTCACGTCACACACACTGTACGCTGACCCTCATGTACATGTAAAAAGTGAACTATACTTTGGGCTTTACTTGTACCACCTGACTGCTGCAGATTCATTTCGGCGTTGATAGTGTTGACTTAGAAACAAATAAATCTGAGTCTGAGGCTGTAAACAGTTCAGAGTAGAACGGCACGGGTTTCCATCTCATAATTACGTTTATGCCATGACGTGAACATAGCATAAGCTCTTTGTTTTGGCTCAGGAGGAACTGTAAAAGGCAGCTGCTGTTTGTTTATGGTGCCCGGTGACTGTCTGCCTCATGGAATGCGCTGATGACGTGTGATTTCTGCGCGAACAGGGTATGCGGAGGTATGGAAATACATTGACAGGCAGGTAGGACATTGTATCACTGCATTTGGACATTTTTTAATATTTACTTCTGTTATTGATTGCTATCAGGATGTGAAGAGAGTTGCTTATAAAAAAAATACCTTATCCTGCATTTAAAGTGGACCTATAATGTCCCTTTTACAAGATGTAATATAAGTCTCTGGTGTCTCCAGAATGTGTGTGTGAAGTTTCAGCTCAAAATACCACACAGATCATTTATTAGAGCTTGTCAAATTTGCTCCTATTTGGGTGTGCAAAAACATGCCGTTTTTGTGTGTGTCCCTTTAAATGCAAATGAGCTGCTGCTCCCGCCCCCTTTCCAGAAGAGGGCGGAGCTTTAACAGCTTCGGTTGCTCAACAACAAAAAAGCTGGACAATCTCACGCAGCCAAAATGAGGATTGTCAGTAACGGTGTTCAGCCTTACATTGTTCAAACCGGAGTCGACACTGATGGAGAGACTCAGGAAGAAGTTACAACTTTTAGAATGAAACTGGACGTTTCTGAATGGTTAGTGGATAAATTTATGTAGTTTCTGTGGAGTTGATTCAACTCATCGACTAGCATGTGCCGTCATGTTAATCTTTTGTGCAAAACCCGTATGGACGCCCACTATACATAGCGTACCTCTTTGCCAAACAGGTGAAAACGTGCAGAAAACGTGCAGATTAAGGGGTGGTAATATTATAATAAGATCCCCTTCTTACGTCACTAGAGGAGCGAAATCTGAGCTGCTTGTTGTTTCACATGCTTTCAGAGAAAGGTTTGCCAAAACAAAGTTACTGGGTTATCCTTTTTCATGTTTTCTGGGTTGGTAGATGCACCGGGGACCCGATTATAGCACTTATAAATCCGATTTTCATGATTTGTCCCCTTTAAAGGAACATGGTCCAGTAGGTGCCTTCTATAGGTGTCTGTGATTTTTGAGAAGGTTGAAGCGTGCATTTTTCTTAAATTGCTTTTCTGTGTTGCTGGCATTGCGGTTTATCATTTGAAAAGACAGAAACCCTGTTGTGTGAGCTGAAGCCACTCGAGGGCTGCGAACATCAATACCAGGTTGATTTTGAAGTATTGAACAGCAGGAAAACACTTAGCCTGCCACTTCTGCTTACTGTAACCACAAGAGCGATGGGACAGAAATCTATTTTCTTTGTTTCTCTCGCCTCTTTAAACACCAGTGAAGGAAGTTTCGCCATTATGGATGTAAAACACTTGAGAAATTGCACTTAAATCCGTTGTTTTAATTGTCAGTCTCACCATCGCTCACATGGAAAACGGATTGAATGGAGATGTTTGTAAAGGGTAGAGGTGAAGATGAAGATGAAGGTGATTATTTAATCAAAGCGGGAGCTCTTCACATCCTCCTTTCATTTGCGTTCTCTTTGAAAGCCTCTCCTCTAAAAACTCATTCAAAAAGCATGATGCAGGGCTATACTTTGGTGTAAGAGCAGTACTTCAATGCAATCCAGGTTACTGAAAATATTCTGTACAGGACCAGAGACGTGTGTGCATGTGAAAAGCAGTTCAAAACATCCATAATATAAACCGCATACTCTAATGTAAGACAGGAATGGATTTGAATCTATCACAGATTGATTGAAAAAGCCATGAAAGTTATATATAATAAGTATATACCTTATATACCTTATTTATTTTTGTTTATTTTTTATATATATATACATTTATATAATATAAAACATTTAATAATTTATTTTATGCTGACTATGTAGGTCGTTCCAGATCATCCACTCGTCATTTCAGAAGGATGTTGCTCATATATGCGGCGGAAACGAGTCATTTTTGTGTTTCTCTAATTATCAACCTATGGCTGTCTCTATTTCTGCCGTCTTTATTATCTGCATCATGCCATAGTGTTTGATTATGATGATCCTGGTTAAGCCTTCTTGTGTTTGAATTTGAAAGCGAAGGGGTCTGAATCAGACGTGAGGGGTTTTTAGAGGACAATAATGATGATAAAGTCTCCTGAGGCCATACATAAGAGCCTTTCTCCTGCGGGACGAGCAGGTGGAGGAGAAACACTGAGATTTATTGAGCTTTGAGATCATCATCCATCTCCCCCATCGCCATGTGCTGGATATATTTCACCAAGATTAAACCACCCACACCTTTCCCTAAAACTTTGACATGACTAAACTTTTAAAGACAAGCAGTTGAGTTGCTCTAAAGACAATAAAAACACAAGACCACATATCAGCCGTCTGTTGACAGAGAGACTGAAAAACATCTGCATATTTATTTTAAGTAATTGAGCAAATATGCTGGTATCACATCCAGTCATTCAAAAGTTTGGATGTGTATGAAAGCTAAAACTAGACAATGAATAGTTTGGACTAAAATAATGATCATTTACTCACCCTCATGTAGATCCAGACCGTCCTGTAAAAAAAAAAACACATTTTCCATACAGTGAAAGTGCTTTCAAGCTCCAAAAAGGTAAAAAATGCACCATAAAACCAGATAATATGACCCCGATAATAATAATAATAATATTGCTGTCAAATCGATTAATCACGCTTAATCATGATTAATTGCATCTGACATAAAAGTTTGTATATAAATATATATTTACAAATTTTTATGTTAGATGCAATTAATTATGATTAATCGCGATTAATCAATCTGACAGCACTAAATAATAATAACTTCTTCGAAATTGTGAAGTCACGTGACATGGTCAAATATTGCAGAAGTGTATTTTCTATAGTAATATATTCAACTATTAATAAATGATAATAGATAAAGATGATCAAAATCATATACATAAAATATAAATACATAATATATATTATAAAATAAATACATAGTACATATTTTGTACACTGTATTTTTGCTTATTAGAATATTGTATTTTTGCTTATTTATATTCTAACAAGAAACTAAGTTTTAAATAAATATTTGTATTTTATTTTATAGTATTAAATACGTTTTTGCTCATTAGAATATTATATCATTTGCTTATTAATATGCTAACAAGACACTTTAATTTTATAGTATATGGTTATATATTCAATTATTAATAAATAATATATTTATATTGATAATAAATATTGTCTAAATAGATATTAAATATTGTATAATAGATATATGATGATAAAAAATATTGTCTGTTTGTTTTAATCTCCCCTGAAGTATTATTTACTGTATTTATGTATTTTTCCTTTTTTCAATCCCTTTTTTGTTGTATTTTTGCTTTTGCAATTTATTATAATTGTCTCAAATAAAACCTATAATCACAAAAAAATTATGATAAAAAATATTTCATTTTTATCACATGTAAAAGTAAAAATTAAAGAAATATTTTTGATAGGTCTGAATACACTTGTTCAGTGTGCGGACAACTGCTGTTTTGATTAAAAAAGTTATTAAAAATAGTAATTTCACTGTATTTTTGTTTATTATAACATTGTATCAGTAGCTTATTAATATGCTAACAAGACACCTTATAAGTTTTAATAATTGATTTTATTTTCTAGGAATAATGTATATATTATATATACAGAGCATCTTTAACATGCAGATATTGATATTTTAAACATCAGACTGTTTTCAGGGTGTGGTTAGATTCTAATGAGGTAATTAGTGTGATGAGCTTGTGTTTTTGTGGCTTTACAGTAATTAATTAGCAGTTGCGCTGAGAGAGCTTGGGCTGGTTCTAACGAGCGTGGAGTAATTCACCCGTTTCCTGCTGAGCTCCGGCTCCATAATCCTCTTGTCAGAAAATTCATTCTCTTGCTTTTTTTGTTTTCCCCTGCAGGATTCCAAATCTGCATTTCTGGAAAAACCCATCAAGTTTGTTGCTTGTCAAAGTTTCCTGAAACATTCCAGCAGCTCAAACAGTAAAAGATGAGTTCAATTCCCAGGGAAAGCATCAACTGAACGAATCCAGTGAGAACGTAAATTATTTTCTGTACTAGCATCTGCCAAATGCATAAATCTAAAACCGTAAAAATGTTCAATCTCAAGCAGAATATGAGGTAAGACATTGAGGCAGTTGGTGGAAAGAATAAAAATGTCCTTATTCCATTTTTTTGCTGAGACATAAACATTGCATCTTGATCAGACTGAAAACACTGTGTAAATATCTGCATCATTGAAGATGCTCCTTATAGGAATATATATTACTAGAGAAAATAAAATAAATGATTAAACTAACAGAGTATCTTGTTAGCATATTAATAAGCCAAAGAATGATACAATATTCTAAAGAGCAAAAATATTAGTTTATTAGGTGTTCAAGCGTGTAGCGCTTAAACTCCATTGTAATTGTTAAATTTACAAAAGATCAGCATTCTCCCTCTAAAAGTGATCAGGCAGACCAAATCGTAAGTTGTAGAGACTTGAAACTTTGAGGACTGGTAGTACTCACACCGTCTACAACTTCACCAAAGCTCACCCCGATCGGCCTGACGGGGGCGCTACAGCGATCAAAAGTACGAAATAACATATCGTTGGAATCCTTGGCTCAAGGCCAGGGGTAGGCAAGTTCGGTCCTAGAGAGCCGCTGTCCTGCTGAGTTTAGCTCCAACCCTAAAAAAACACCCTCACCTGCCTTTAGCCTTAGTTATCCTGAAGAACCTGATTAGCTTGTTCAGGTGTGTTTGATTAAGGTTGGAGCTGAACTCTGCAGGACAGCGGCTCTCTAGGACCGAACTTGCCTTCCCCTGCTCAAGGCGGACAAGATGCATGCCTCGGATTTGCTCATTGAAATTTACAGCTATTTTGAATTTTTTGAAAAACCTACTTTTGCAAACTAGTCCTAGGTTTTTGGAATCAAACCAGTGCAGCAAGATTCTCTGGAGTCTGATTGTCAATAATTATCAAAAAAAGTTGAAATTTCAATTCACGGTCCCCAAGGGCCGACAAAACATTGGGCAGAGCCACTTTTACTAAAATGGCTATAACTCGTGAACGGAATGAGATGTTTTCACCAAACTCAGCACACCTATGTAAGAGCTCATTCTGTGTGAAAAAGGACGCGGCGACTGGCCACTTGGTGGCATATAACAGGAAAAAAAACATGAAAACGGCTATAACTACTTCACCGTTAGTCCGATCAACTTAAAAATTGGCATGCAGTGTCTTTGTCCGAGGTGCCATGATTATCTTTGAGGACATTGATGCATCTCAAAAAACATGTCTGCCATTGGCCAATGACGTTTGAGCAGCTATCATACAAGGTTAACGGAGGCCAATGGGAACGAAACTCGCTGGGCCCTAGAGGCCTGTGAGAAATTTGAATGAAAATTCAGCAAAAAAATAGAGCTGCCATTATAATGCCTTCGCATTTTTCACGTGCGTAAAGGATCGTGTATCACGCATTTTTTTTGCACACGTCCACAACATTTGTACCACATGGTAGAACTCCTTATTCTGAGCAACTTTGCCTCTAGGACCACCGCTGTCCACTGAAACATTAGTGAAATATTGGAGATTATTTAAAAAAACAACTTTGGCGAACTATAGTCCTAGGTTTTTGGCTCAACCTTGATAACTGTTAAAAAGCTTTAAAAACCATATGGTAAATTGCCTATATTGGCTGTAAATGGTCTTTTCCATGTATGATCAAGATGGTTACAGGCTGTCACGGTTGCTGATCCGCTGTCTCATGCTGTGGTCTTGTGTGCGTGTGGTTTGTCACGTAATCAGTTCGTGTGGGCGTCGCCGCTGATTGTCTGATCAGCGGCAGCTGTCTCTTATCACCTCAGCCTATTTAATGCCCTGTCTTTCGTCTCTTGTTGTCAGATCGTTGTTTGGAGTCCCGCGTGTGTTTCCCTGTGTTCTTCGTGAGTCTTACCTGTGACTGGAGTTCTTCGTGTCTTCGTGTTCCCGTCTCTCGTTTCTCGTTGACCTCACTCACCACGGACTTCACACCATACTCACTCTTCACGGACTTCTACGATCTCAACTCACCAGTTCCACGGGCCATCGAAGTCCCTGCGCTCACCACTCTCCTGCTGCCCGCCCATTGTTACTTGTGTTTCTCCTGGCGTGAAGCTCAATAAATGAGATTGAAACTTGCTCTTGCATCCGTCTTATTATTCCGTGACACAGGCTTGTTAAATAAAACAAAACATCTTTTTATGCATGTGCTTAAAGGTTTGAACCCCATTAATTGTTGCTTGCAGCTATATTATATATTTATTCATTAAAGCAAAAAAATGGTGACAATCGGTGCAAAAAAAAAGAAAAGTTATAGGCAGAACATTCTTTGCTTCTTTTCTTTATAATCATATGCAATTAAAAATCATTCACATTTATAATGTGTATTAAGAAAGCAAATAGAGCCAATTTTGATTTGAAATGCTCTGCTGTGATTATCCGGATTTAAACTTCACAGACGTGGTTTTAGACTAATTGAAATTCATCAAGCGTCAGGATCGTTTATCACTGCTAAAAACTCATTTATGATGGAGGCTCGTTTAAATATTAAAATGTGTATGAAGATTTAACACTAGCAAACACATTCATTACTGTCTTCCTCTTTCTAATTATCTCTCTCTACCTCGTTATCATTTTGTTCCTGTGAAACGCACACACTTCTGGAATTTCGAAGAGCTGAAGGTTTGAATTGGACGTGTGAAGAGCAGATGCCTCATTCATTTGGCTTCAGTTCTCTCATCTGACTCCATCTGTGCCGCCAATCGAACGCTGGTCCATATGGCTGCAGTATATTTCGCTGAATTAATGTAATGTACTGTAATAAGATCAGTGTTTGAAATGCATGCTGTTTCATATGCTATTTTAAATAGTATGCAGTAAAAAAATATGCAAGAATTCTGCTCTAAACATAGCAGTAGCCTTTCACTGGGTTTGCTGCAATGCATTCATGTGATATCATCTTATATCTTTGGCCAAATGAGCCAAAAAATAAATACTTTTATTGAGCAAGGGTGCATTAAATTGATCTAAAGTGACAGTAAAGATGCTTATAATGGTACAAAACCCCAAACTTTAGTGTAAAAACAAAAAGCACAGCATGTCGTCCATTTGTCAAACACTAAAATTAAATCAATTAACTAGAATAAATATAGATGTCTGTCAGCTACAGGTCATTTTATGGCCAGCAGAGCTGATTGTACCACCTGTTTGTGCTAATCACATATTCACAGGACTGAAGCTCATTAAAGCAAGAATAAAACCAAACCAGCATCCTATTCTGTTCTATAATAACTGTTATGATTCAAAAGAGTGCCTCAGCCGCTGATCAGAAGAGTCGTTCACGCTACAGTTGTGACCCAGTCGTGACCTTGAGACTTTGCAGGTCGTTTTGAGGTCATTTTTCCCCATTCCCTTGTGTCGCCATATTCATGTTTCATACCAACAGCAGAGCCGCGCTTGTGTAAAACGAGCACTTGCGCTTTTTGTCGGTCTGTGCAATTATCATGTCGGCATTCATTATTGAAAGCCGTTAATGCGCTGTGTGCAGTCGCTCAAGAATTTTAATTTCCAAACAACAGCTCCTGCTGTAATTAAGACTTTCACAAAGACGTTTTAATGGTTTTTCTCAGGTGGCTTTGTGGGAGTTTATTCAGACTGCTGTGGATCTCCACTGTGCATCTCAAACTCAACTGCTTTCATAACTATTACTGCATTTCATCGTACATAATGGATTTTCTTTTCAAGCGCAAACCACAGTGAGACCCTGCATGTGGATATTCACACAAATCAGAACAATGGATGGATGGATAATAGAAGGATGGCTGGATGGATGGATGGATAAACGAATAGATGGATGGACATATAGATGATGGATGGATGGATAATAGAACAATGGATGGATGGATAAGAGAATGATTGATGGATGGATTGATGGATGGACGACTAGATGGATGGACATAGATGATGGATGGATGGATGATAGAACAATGGATGGATGGATGATAGAATGATGGATGGATGGATGGATGGATGAACGAATAGATGGATGGACACATAGATGATGGATGAATGGATGGATGGATGGATGGACATATAGATGATGGATGGATGGATAGATGGATGGATGGATGGATGAATGATGGATGAATGGATGGATGGATGGATGGATGGATGGATGGACATATAGATGATGGATGGATGGATGGATAGATGGATGGATGGATGGATGGATGGATGGATGATGGATGAATGGATGGACAGATAGATAGATGGACATAGATGGATGGATTGATGGATGGATGATAGAACAATAAATGGATGGATGGATAGATAGATGGATGGATCGATGGATGATAGAATGATGGATGGATGAATGGATGGATGGACGAATAGATGAATGGACATGCAGATGATGGATGAATGGATGGACAGATGGATGGATGGATAAACGAATAGATGGATGGATGGATGGATGGATGGATAAACGAATAGATGGATGGATGATAGAACAATGGATGGATGGATAAGAGAATGATTGATGGATGGATTGATGGATGGACGAATAGATGGATGGACATATAGATGATGGATG
Source organism: Anabarilius grahami (assembly GCA_003731715.1). Lineage (NCBI taxonomy): Eukaryota > Metazoa > Chordata > Actinopteri > Cypriniformes > Xenocyprididae > Anabarilius > Anabarilius grahami. The sequence goes on from RJVU01072345.1 coordinate 3,062,058, forward strand.
GATGATAGAACAATGGATGGATGGATGATAGAACAATGGATGGATGGATAAGAGAATGATTGATGGATGGATGGATGGATGGATGGACGAATAGATGGATGGACATATAGATGATGGATGAATGGATGAATGGATGGATGGATGGATGGATGGACATATAGATGATGGATGGATGGATGGATGATGGATGAATGGATGGACAGATAGATAGATGGACATAGATGGATGGATGGATGGATGGATGGATGGATGATAGAACGATGGATGGATGGATGATAGAACAATAAATGGATGGATGGATGGATAGATGGATGGATGGATGATAGAACAATAGATGGATGGATGGATGGATGGACGAACAGATGGATGGACATATAGATGATGGATGATGGATAGATAGACTGATCAACAGATAGACAGATGGATGGATGGGTGGATAGACTCATAGAAGGATAGATAGATAGATGGATAAATGGATGGATGGATTTATAGACAAATAGATAGACAGACAGAGGGATATTTGTTAGATAGATTGATGGATGGATGGATCCACTTAATGTAATGGAGGTTTTTTTGCAAGAAACTTTTAAATATGTCATTATATTATTGCATTATGTTATATTGTCTATGATGCTTATGCATTTGCACAATTCTGCATCTGACTGAAGAATTTCTGTTATTGTTTCTCATCTCACCGTCTCTTCTGTGAAAGGAACTGTTTCTCTCTTTCTCTCTCACTCCCTCCAGGTGTCATTGTGCATCTAAAGCGTCTCTCCACCGCTAAACGCTTCTCTCCAGGCGATGCAGCATCACCTGTTCACCTTCCCTCTCCGCTTCAGCCTTTCATCGTCCTGCTCTTCTTCAACAAAGCAGAAAGACAGCATGACACAGCATTGAGTGTTTGCATCAAGAGAAAGAAATGCATTTGAGTGTCCACACGCTTCCTGCCAATGTTACATTAAAACTTAAAAGTGTGTTTTATTAAGAAGAGGATAGGAGACGGCTGTGTGTGTGTGTGTGAGGACAGAAGGACGATGAGAGAGTCGTTTGATGGCGTTCGCAGCTGCTCTCCATTGTGACGGTTTGAAGGACAGACGGTTGTTTTCATTTCCTTNGCTCCATTATAGCAATATACATTTAAATGTTACGTTCTAACCCTAGACCTTTAAAAGTTCGTAACAGACGGTTTGAAGGACAGACGGTTGTTTTCATTTCCTTCACCATTTCAGTTTAGGGACCTTCGCCTTAGAAGATGTTCACACCATGTCATAATTACTAGATTCAAACTAGTAAAAAGCACTCACGACCTCATAGACCTCATAATTACAGCTTGCAAACTGGGAATTTTCTGAGAGCTCCTACTTAATAATATAATATTTTGCAAGGAGCCGAGTAAAAACAAGTCTTTATTAATCCATAACCTGCCCCTGTAATAATAATTTTGTAAGAAAAGGATTAAAAATGCTTGCTGTTTTACTGCCTCTAGTGTTCATTTCTGTTGGAAACTGCAGTGGATTGCATGTATTTTGCGTTTTGCCACAGGTAAATTTTTCCAACGAGCCTGTGTTGACCATGTGACCGTTGCAGAGTCATATTGAATTGTGATAGTGTTGGCATAGAATAAATCGGCATGCATAATTCCCAGGATGTAAACCGCTTCGAGAAGAACGTTTGGAGTCTGTAAGCGGTCGACCAATCAGAGCATAGGCTCCCACACAGCAAAATCTCCAGAGTTAAATCAGCTCTGCTCAGAGTACATATTGTCCCTCTCTAAATAGTGTTAAAATAACACTGAAGCAGAGTTCAAGTTAATGAGATAATTAAGCGATTAATTAAATGATGATTGTGCATTAGTGATGAACACCTGCTGTTAACAAACAGAATTACTGAAGAAAAGAGAAACACAAGAACTACAACTGACTTCAGTCGCAGCCTTATTAATTGCTTAATTATCTCATTAAATTTAACTCTGCTTCAGTGTTACTTTGACACTATTTAGAGAGGGACCATACTCTGAGCAGAGCTGATTTAACTCTGAAGATTTTACTGAGCAGAAAGCTGGACCCTTTATTGAACTGTTTGTTTTGAACCTATTGTAGGGGGTCAAAAATGCTTTAAAAAATTGATTATAAACCTCTCGTTATGCTATATTCTGGTTGTCATAAAAGACTTTCAAAACTTTTAAAAACTTCAATAAATCTTTCCAACCTCAAACGTTAGTGTACCACTTTCATAACCTTGTTTTTACCTCTTACAGCGTAAAATACACTTAATTGCACTCTGTCCATCTCGTCTTTTCTTTGTTACAGTTTCTTGCATGAGGGCTTGTGATTCTCAAACGCTCTTCAGATGCTCATCATGACCCGGACTGTGTCAACAAAGACATTTCAGACACCATAAAACACTCAGTTCAGAGCTGCTGTGTCTCTTTGAGCAGCTCTAAATCGACTGGCACTGGAATAACGAACAGCTTCTGACTGAGAATATAATGCACTAGTTATATGGACTACTTTTCTGGTGCTTTTTTCCTGTCACAGCCACTGGTCACAATTGCAACATTTCAAAACGGTCACAGTTTGTCCTTTTATGTTGCACTGAATAAATACAGTAATATGTGTTACATTCTGCCTATTCTAGGCTATGTAAACAGAAAGGGAAGACCACGCGGATTGTTCAAATAAAGAAATTATTTATTAAAGATAAAGAATGAACAACGTAAATTAAGTAAAGTCAGTATATATGTTAAATTGAGAAATAAAAATGTATGCGACAAGAAATATGAGATGTCATGCATAAGCAAACAAAACAACACAACGGTGCGGGAGAGAAGGAGAAACGGCGGCCTCCTCAACCAGCTCCGGAGAGATCTTTAAGCCGGCAGCAGTCACACGCGATCCTGGAAGCAATCACAAGCGCAATACCCCACACCTGCGCTCCCTCACCTGCAGGAAAGACATAATAGACAAAACAAAGCAAAGAGGAGGAGCCCAGCAGATCCGTGACATATGGGTTTGGATCGATGTGAGGTCGAACAGTATGACAGAACTGTCAACAAACCCTGAAGAATCAAACTTTCGGCTCTGTTTGCTCTCAGTTGCTGCTGCAGTGGGAGTGTTTGAGGACAATATCTCTCTTGCTAATCGCTGCGGCAGCTTTTCTCTTAGCATGCAAACACTGCACTTCACAAACGTTAAAGTCCATTCAGTGCTCGCCTCTTCTGATCCATTTCAATTGCTTTGACTTTTCATGCAATTAAAGGATTCTCCCTGGTGAGGCAAATCCTTTAAATGGACGGAATATTGGCAGGTGTTCTGGGAATAATACGAAACAAAGCAATTCTCCTTGGCATGTACAGTGATCCCAATGTTGGGTTATGTCCTGTTGGTATAATATTTAAATGAAATGGATTTTTCTCCATGGCTGACTCAAGCCTAACTTAGACTTTAATCTCAGCAGGAGTTCATTTAATATGTATGTCCGCTGCAGCAGATGATTGTTGGCATGGTGTATAATTAAGAATAAAGTGAGAAAATGTAGCAGCCATAAATATTTCATACAGTCACAAAACTCTCTCTCTATATATATATATTGTGCATAGCAATGTGATCATTTAGATTATTTAAAAAAAAAAAAAAACATTTTATTCAGCAAGTATGCATTAAATTGATCAATGTTATAAAAGATTCAATTTCAAATAAATGCTGTTCTTTGTAACTTTCAAAAAATAAAATAATCCTGAAAAATAAAATGTATCATGGTTTCCACAAAAATATGAACTGTTTTCAAAATTGATAATAATCATAAATGTTTCTTGATCATCAAATCATCATATTAGATTGATTAGAAGGATCATGTGACACTGAAGACTGGAGTAATGATGCTGAAAATGATCATGGGAATAAATTACACTGTAACATATATTCACATAGAAAACATTTTAAATAGTAGTAATATTTTACTATTTTTACTATTTTTACTGTATTTTTGATTAAATAAATGCAGCCTTGGTGAGCAGAAGAGACTTCATTCAGTTTTTTACATTTTTAGTTTATGTATATGTGTGTGTGTTATATATATATATATAACACACACAGTGTATATATATATATATATACACTGCCCTCCAAAAGTTTGGAAACGCCCTAGAAAAGTGGGGTTTTGGACAATACTGGCATGAATCCTTTTTAATTTGTGATAATTTTGCACTGATAAGGGACAACACAAACAACGAAAACATATTTTATTACATAAACAGTTTATACATAGAAAAAACTTAAATTTTCAATTCATCAAAATATCCACCATTTGCAGCTATCTGAGCTAAACTGGGTTCTGATTGGTTCATTGTATTCTAAACTTAATTGGCAATCAATTGTTGAAGCTATTAAGGTGTGCTGACCCAAAAATCTTTTACAAACCTGGGTTTGAACCAGTAACCAGGCGTCACAGCTGGCAAAGGGGCGTGTCTGACTTTGACATGTATATATTGCCTTTATTATGTAATCAAAATGAAAATTATTATTGCTGGTCTTCAATGATAATGTCAAGTTACTTTAATGTATTTGCACCAAAAAATTATAAGGATTTATGCTGATATCATCCAAAACACACTTTGCCAGGGGTGTTTCCAAACTTTTGGAGGGCAGTGTTTATACAATATATGTGTGTGTGTGTATTTACTATTCTATTCAATTGTTGCATGCTCTTAACTGCTTTCTAAAAGGTTTGAAAGACATAAAAGATTTCACTTACTGATCACCCAATGCTTTTTCTTTTACACTAAGACCGAATCTTCTTTAAAACAGACAAAGACTTTAAAACAGGCAGAGCGTTTTGCGAGGGGGCGTCCCATGAGGCCGTACAAAAACTGTAAACGGGGTTAAAGCAAAGCCAGACAGATATTGCATACACTTTTGTCATTTTTATTTTCTTTGCCTGAAAACATTCTATTTAAGATATAGACTTTATACTCTCATTTAGTCCAGAATAAAGCTGTGAATTGCATTCAAAAGATGAGTATTCAATTCAAGCTCTTTGAGGGATGAGATGAGAGAATCTCTTTTAAATTAGTAATATGTAAGGTGAGACTGGATATAATGGCTTGAGCATCGGAAATTATTATAACACGTTAAAAAAAGATCAAGAGATCCACTTGTTGGGTCAAAGCATTATATGCTGTGCAGGTTATGAAATAACTCCAGGTCTTGTCAGTTCAGTGAAGAAACTCTGAGACCTTTACCTCCATTGGTCCCCTTAGAACCCTGTGCGTCTCAGAGGTTATATGGTGTCGTCTTCATATTGAGGGTTGGATTGACATTCATTGTCCAAAGAAAAGCCTTGAATGAAGCACGGAGCACACAAAAGAAAAAATAAGAGACTTGTGGACCCTCTGCTAAAGCAATTTTCTAAACAAAAAATGAACTGAAATGGTGAAGTCTCTAGAGAAATCTTTCAAAGAAATGTTCAGCCATTCGTCAAACCCTAACCTCAGCATGTTAACGGTTAGCCCTGTATTGCTTACATTATGTGAACTGGTGGTGTCCTCAGATGGTCTAAAGGTCATAAGAGTCCATCTCAACCCATTGGCAACCCTTCAATATTAAATATCTATTTTACAACTTCAGTTATTATGAGTGATTTGTTGAACTCTGCAAAAGACTAAACATTGGACACTGGACTAAACATTATAAAAGTCTAGTTTGTGACTGATTTTTCGCTGTAATTTATATTAATATTATATGTAATTTATATAAGACCTCAACGAGGTTAAAGAGATGTTTGGTCAAAGGTTTTCTGTATCTTACCCAGTTATATCTAGACAATATGAATAAAATACTGAGGCAAACACCGTTAATGTAGCATATATATGTTTTATTCAGTGAGTGCCGACCCTCGCTCAGCATTGGTGACATTGTCAGGAGGATGTCAAATCATTCTCACGTATACCAGCACTGAAGTGACGTTTTAAAAGCCATTAGACCGTCTGAAGGTCTGTGACATTTCCGGATGTGCTTCAGTTCACATTTATGTTCAATAAACTGTACAGGAACTGCTTCAGAATTAACTGCAAAGAATAAAATATCTAAAGATCTAAAACAAACAATTATGAAAAAATTATCATTTTAAAACATGTAATAAAATAATATTACATATGGAAACTGCATCTACGCTGGGAATATTCCACAGCCAGAACACTGTGAGCAAAATTATGTAGATTATCTCACTTTGAATTAATTTCTTCCTGGGGAAACTATTGTTTGTTGCAGTCTTCGGCCTGTGTGAGACAAATATAAAGCATATCAGGCAATTTCTGAAGAATGAAAGTTGTTTTTAAGGCATCATTGTGGGAATTCTTGACCTGTAACCTCTTTTTATGCAGAGAATAAAAGCTTCGAGGTCAGAAAGAAAATAGTCATGCTCAACATGATGTGAACCTGTGCCCTAAACAAACCTGGTCTGGTTAAATGAGCCTGTGACTTATACGGTCAGATCTGAATGGATCTAAACAGTTGTTGTTGTAAAAATCCAGCATTTTAATGTCTGAAAGTTTTTATCCGCATCCGCATCACTGTCACATTGTATAAAGCAACAGCTTTTGAATCATGACTTTATAATAGCAACGGAGGACGTGACAAAGAGTTGAGACTTTGCCCGTTAAAACCTTTCCACCTTTGTTTTATTCATCAGGGGGATCCGTGATGTGCTTCTTTATGCGTTAAGAGTGCAATGTATGTCCTTAAATGAACTTACCGCTGGCTTTTATCTGAGTCATGGCTTTGATTCTGCTAGATTGGATCTATAGGGTTTTAGGGGGAATTAGAAGCAAATTTTGTTCTCTTTATACCAGACCTTGATCAGTCACACAATCAGTCATTAGTTAAAGAGATTAAGTAAAGGGAAAGTGATTTTCCGACTTGTCCTGATTGTTAATCACGACAGAAAATTGGGTTCAATTTGTGCAAAATGACAAACTGAAACACAATTGACCAGTTCTTTCTACAAAATTAGCACATTTTCGCCAATGAATCAACCAATTTACATGTTTTAGAGGTGTTTCTAGAGCATGAAAAGTCATTTTGCTGTTGAATAGTTGGATAAACTCTGTTTAATAACTGGATTTTGCTGCTAATCTGTTTTAGCATCATACTTTAAAAATATTTTGGTGAAGAAACAATTTTCACTCAAATTGCTTGGAAATTTCACAAAGAACACTCAAAAAAATGATACGTTGGATTTACTTAATTTTTTTATGTCAACAGGTTCCACATAATTTGGTTATGTTGAATTTAATTAACATTATTTATTTCAGTTAACTTAAATTTATTACATAAGGTTAACTCAATGCCATTTAGTTGAATCAGGTTAACATTCTTAATTTTGTCCAAAACCATTAAGTTTAATTATCCTAAAATAAATATCAAACAGAAATTTAAAAAAGTAACCCAGTTTATTGGATTAGTTTATTTAGTGGATGCATTCAAGAACAATTTTCACATCTTTTACAAAATCTTTACTCTGTAACGACTCTTATTTTTAAGTATTAGCCAGAAGATGGGTTTATTCCATCTATGGCATGCCCAATATAGATGTTTTTATTATTAAACAACTTTAGTTATTGTTAGATAATTGTTAGATAACCCAAGCACATGTTCTACACTTCACCACAATGGTAACCCCAAAACTATTAACATAACAGAAACTTTTAAATACCAACATAATAGAAAGTAAACATTAAAAAGTCCCTCCATTTTCTCATGTTGCTAAAAACTGCTTAAAATAACACTTTATTTCAACATTTACTCTCCTAGATCAGCCCCTTTGCAAAGCATGATGGGAAGTGAAAGTCCTGTTTGATTGAGTCCTGGTTGAGTTTACTTGATTGAAACATGTTATTTTAATATGAAAACAGTAAGTTAAGTTGAAAAGTAATCGTTTTAAGTCAGTTTAACATGAAGCAATTAAATTTGAACCAGAAACCTAATACAATGGTGTTGAATCAAAATAAGTTGTTTAAATAAAGTGAACAGCGTCAACAAATCATTTTTTTGAGTGAATTGGCAAGTAACACATTGAATTAAAGGTGAAATTTTGAAGTGTATTGAGTATTTTCTCCAATTATCTTTGTAAACCCTTTGTTCTGATTTTTTTTACATCTTTGAGGAGTTATATTTAGATATGACATCCCATTCTGCGGATGAGGATATACACTAGACAGAAAATGCATAAAAATATGCTTTTGATTTCATGGAATCTGTAAATGTAAAGGTCTAAAACTAAAATACATAAAATGAAAATGTTTTTTCAAAATTGTAAATGAAACAAATTATTTAGGTATGTTTTACAAGAAAATACTTCACATCTTGGCTTCTTAATAGAATTTAAAACAAAACTAGACACTGTAAGTGGATCATATTTTAGGTCAATTGAAGCAATGTGTTGGTGGAGATGCTGTCAGTCACTGAGTGTTAAATGGCTGTCCTCTCTCATTCACCTCTTCCAATGAAATGCCTCCTCTGTCTGCGCTGGAACGTGGGATGAAAACAAATCGTGCCAAATGCTTCACACATGTGACACTGACTATCTGATGACTTCCTGTGTGGGAATAAAGAGGAAAATCTGTATCCCTATCCAGAACCTAACTGTCAAAACTACTAATTTGTACCTTTAAGGGGTAAACAAAGTATAAAGAGACAGCTTTTGTACCATGTTTTTCCTGAGAGTGCAAAAACAATAAATTATTTCATATTTTGATTGAAAAACAAATGCCAAGACATTTATAAATGTTTTATCATGTCTTAAGTGTCCCAAATACTTTTAGAGGCCACTGTATATAAATATCTAAATCTTTACATTTCATCAAAACAATGAAATGCATCATTAATTATGAACATCTGTATGACAAATAAAACTGTGCGGTTTGTGATCTATCTATCTACACAAAAATGAGCCGAAATGATCCTCATAGTGCTTGAATGAATGTGCTCTTGACTTTCTGGTTAAACACAAAAGCAGATGATATTCTGTACAACTGGCTAACAGATGATTTAATGGAAGTCCCTGTAAAGCTCTTTCATATAACTAACCTCAGAAATAATCCTAATTGTGAAGCAGAAGTGAAAACAAAAAAGATAGAAGAAACATTTCAGCAGATTACTTCTTCCTGTTCCTCAAAAACATTTAAACGTTTTAAGAGTATATAATCATGACTGTTTACAACAAGCAAGAAGAAAAATGATTTCAGAAGTGAATAAACTCATTGTGTTGAATGTGTGTGAGTGTCAGAGACGCTGTAGAAGAACAAAGCACCGGCCGGTCAGTCCAGAAACACTCCTGCTCTGTTAGAGGAGATGACGGGGGAGATATGATGTTCTCTGATTATTGTGACGGACAGTGAATCTGTAATCAGAACAGTTTAGACTCCAGGATATTTTGTTAAATCCAAATTTACAGTGTCTCCTTCCTTTCCTGCTGATTCCTTTATATGTCACTGATATTCATTCACTGACTTCATTCAGCATCCAGTAACAGCGTCCAGTCAGACTCTCTCTACACAGAACCTGATCCTCAAACAAGAGTGTCATGTTTCTGTTCTCCTCAGACAGAATGAGACGAGTGTCTGCTGTGTTTGGATCCAGTGTGAGATTATTCGTATCTGAAGACAAGAAAAGAGAAAAAAACAACATTAACCACAGATATGTGTAATATCACATGAGCAAGAGTGAAAAACAGCGAGGATCACAACGGTCAAAGACGCCTGTCTAATGCTTGTTTAAAAGAAATAGTGACGACAAATGAAAGAACTGTGTGTGAAAGACCTCAAACGTGTGTTAGCTTGTCAAAATGATCCCTTGATGGTGAAGACAATGAAGCTGCAGAAGAATATCCAGTGTCAAAACATGGAAGAGCCTCAGTTGTATTAGGAGTATTTTACTTTTAAACACTATGAAAGAATTCAATGAAACAAAAATTCTGCTGAACACAAAGGATGATATTTTGAAGTTTTTGGTGACCACTGACTTCCATTGTAAAGGGGAAAAATGCTGGTGCCTAAATACTCGACAAATGTGTTCACAACCATGCAACTATGTTATTAAACTTGAATACATAAAGTAATGCATCCTTTCCACTCAACGTTTGGCACTCAACAATAGAATAATAACAAACAAATAAAAATATATATATTTTAGCTTTTAACACCTTTTACATGACACTGTTTCTTTTCATGGCCATAGGTTAAAATAAAATAAAAAATCAGTTGCCATAAAAAAATCAACTATTTCAGTTAAAAATAATTTCAGTCCCCCTTGTGTTCTCTGGTATACATTCCCGAAGATTGAATCTTTCCCAACAGTCTTTGATTACCAATCAAGTAGGCATGAAAGTCATTGCAAGACGTGTTTAAAGTTGTATCGTGTACACAGAATCCCCAGCTATGTTTCCATCCACTCATTTTATGCGCATTTTGGGATATTGCATAAAAAACGCTAGATAGAAACACTAAGATGCGCATAAATTCTAAAAATGCACATAAAAAAACGTATGTGCTCAACTAAGTTGGATACATTTTAATGTGACGTGAAAACATGCGCATAAACTAAGATGGAAAAAAGACACGTGACTTTGTGATGGGACAGCATAACTAGACCACTCAGCCGACCGATCTTGTTGCACAGCATCGGTTTTGGTCATTCTGTAATGCCAAAGTCTATCAGTAAAGTGGTTCAGTATAATTCCCTCCCAGAAGCGCCTTGCGTGATTGTGTTCACAAACATCTGGCATCTGAATGCAAGATAACATGAAAGCGTTTATTGTCTTTCTTCTGCGCGCTCTAAGGCACAAAAAATTTATTATATATTTGCATGTGAGAAGGAATAGCGACTTTAGAAAGCAAAAGCCAAATCTCTGACATCTTGGGCGATTTAGAAATCCGGTCCGGATGCATTTTTTTATGTCCAAAAAGAGGACGTATGGTCACCCTTTTTTATTATTCCTGTTTTTATTTTTGGTTAAGATTTTATTTATTTTTGGTTAGAGCTGTCTGGTTGGAACAGTTGAGAGAATTTGGAAGTGAGACGGTGAGTTTACGCACGCACTCAGACGTGGGACACCAGGGGCCTCATTTATAAAATGTTGCGTAGAAACTGTCCTATGTTTGATCTAAGATCATTTCTCAAATCTGTGTACGTGTGGTTCCGAAAAACTAACGTATACACAAAAAAATGTGCATAATGCCTCTCTTTCGCATGTGAAATCTATAAATCACAAATGATATTGAAATTGTGCGCAGATGAATGGTTTCAGATCTCCGCCTTGTAAATGGCCCCTAATTAATATCATTAGCATATAAAAGAGCACCATTCAACGCCCAAATTCTTCACTTGAGAATGGCGAGCGGCAAGAAAAAAAATAGTTAGGTTGAAATCGGGGTCCTGTTTGCGGAAGTAGAGGTTTGTGTTATACATGCTACATAATTTGACTTTAACACTGCAAAAAATGCTTTTCTTACTAAGATTTTTGCCTTGTTTCCAGTCCAAATATCAAAAAATTCTTAAACCAAGAAGCATTTTCTAGACAAGTAAAAAAAATTGTCTTGTTTTCAGTAAAAATAAATCCGAATTAACTGCTTTTTTCCTTAAAACAAGCAAAATAATCTACCAATAGGGTAAGCAATCTTGTTTTCGTTTTGAAATAAGATAAAAAAAAAAAAAACTGAAAACAAGACAATATATTTTTTTACTTGTCTAGAAGCTTCTTGATTTAAGAATTGGGACAGATATTGGGACTTTAAACAAGACAAAAACTCTAAGTAAGAAAAGCATTTTTTTGCAGTGAATGCCATGTAATTATGCTAACAGGGTTTTGAAAAACCATGCAGGCTGTATGTTTTCTTTTAAACAAGTAGCCTAGGGTATTCTTATTTAATTGATTTGTAAAGATATTTTGAAAACGTTTGCTGCATGGTTAAGGTACGCTAAATAGCAGTCAAAACTGTGTTTAAAAAAAAAACCAAAACTGCTGGTTTACTTTTATTTGTGTACACTCACAATAAAAACTAAATATTGTGCTTTAATTTCAAAAAAAAAAAAAAGAAAGAAAGAAAGAAAGGAAAAGAAAAGAAAAAAAACAGGATGCGCTTTCAGCTTAGTTTCTTTTAACTCGTGGAACACGTCAATCAGTGTAGCCTACGCCTGTTGCGCAGTTTTTTTCTTTCGTTTTGTTAATGTGTTAATTACTGAAGTGAAACATATTTCGTGTAAGCTTATTAATTTTATTCCAATTAAATTTTAATTTTATATATGTAATTTTATTGTTTTTCTCCTTTCACAGAAGCGCTGCAGGTGTGTGATATGTGAAAACTCATGTTCTGTTGGCATGCTCCATATTTGCACATGTAAAAATAATATTAATGGGTGACCTTTATCTATTCTAATTTAATTAGAGTAGATTTAGGCCTATCTTTCAGGATAAATATTATTAGGGACAATAACTATTATCAGGATAATAATAATAATAATAATACAATTTAGTAATTCAGGTTGTCAGGGATGTTGTGATTATTTTATGATTACTTTAATTCCTTTTCCATGTAAAGCACTTTGAATTACAATTGTGTATAAAATGTGCCATAAAAGAATTCTTGCCTTGCCTTCCCTAACAAATTAAATAAATAATCTTTTTCTCCAAGCAGCTCTACTACAGACCCTTTTCAGATTTCACTGCACTGTACACTTGTAGATGGTAAGACTGAAATACAAATACAGACATTCACAGGATGAGATGAATCTTACCGCTCAGTATGCAGTTTGTTCAGTGCGCAGTTTGGATCATTCAGTAGATCAGAGAGCATTTTGATTCCTGATTCTCCCAGGTTACTGAAGCTAAGATCCAGCTCTCTCAGGTGTGAGGGGTTTGAACACAGAGCTGAAGCCAGATAACCACAGCCTTCATCTGTCATCTCACACCAAGATAATCTACAAACACACACAGAAACAATGAAGATATCTGAAACTGTGACATCAGAAGTCACAACAAAAGCTTGTTAAATCTGTTGAATTACACATCTATTTAAAATAAACTGATAAGAGTTAAATGTCTCTCATTTCATAAACTAGAAGTTCTGCTGAAAGGAGAATATGGTTCTGATCTAGGCAGAGTTTCCCAAAAGCATCGTAAGCTTAAGTTGATCGTAGAGACCATTGGTGGCAATTGTTCTACGATCAATTTAGGCTTACAATGCTTTTGGGAAACGCAGCCCAGATCTATACAGCCATGTACCAGATACCGAGGATCATAAGAACACAGGTTTGTATCTCATGAAGGAAACAGCCGTGTTGGAGTAAGTTTGGGTTTTAGGCTCTGCGTAAATAAAATGCTGCATCAGCGGTGCCTTAAACTGTGCTGTTGACAGCACTCCAGGGGCGGAGCGAGGGGGTGGCTTCTGGGGCTCAAGCCCTGAGTCTTTCAGGTTTGAGATTTCTTAACAGTGCTATCAAAATATCTTTTTTGACACATATCTCTCTACTAAAATATGTTAAAGGGTTCAATACAGCTTTTATGCAGTATCCATACACCAATACCGGCAGCGCTTTCTCTCTCTTCTCTCTGACAGTGAGTTCAAGCACACCGCAGTTGTACACAGCCACTTACTCAACAAAGCGGCAGGCCAGGCACTCAGACTCTCTTTCAGTCCAGTTGAAGGGTTTATGATAATATTACTCAACTTTAGTACATTTGTCAGCTGAACTTTCATTCAGTGGTTCCCATTAATGATCCTGTGCCACCACTGTTTCATAATGAACCAAAAATGTAAAACTTATGGCCTAACATAAAGGTCTTTTGTAATTTGCCAACCAATTAAAATTGAAGCTCTTAATTTTGAGTTCTCAAAGTGCACTAGATTGATGCATTTAACCTTAGAATGTACAAAATGTTCTTGTACAAAATTCATTAAAAAATCTACAAAAAGATAAATATACAGTCATAATTCATATTGTTTTAATATACTGAATGAATAAATCTCAAACCTCAGTATCTCTAGCTGACAGTTTGGGCTTTTCAGTCCATCAGAGAGTAGCTTCACTCCTGAATCATACAGGTTATTGTCACTCATGTCCAGCTCTATCAGACGGGAGATTGATGATTGTAGTGCTGATGCCACAATTTCACAGCACTGACCAGTGAGATCACAGCCTTCCAATCTGAACAGAATAATAAAAAACTGAACAATTACACATCCATTAACAGTGGTATAAAGTAATGAAATACAAATACAAATACTGTTGCTGCTTTTTTCTGCATTGTTTACATGTCCTCTTATTATAAGCAACCTATCCAATGGGCTGATAATTCCAACATATTAATGATGAACTTGTGCAGGCCACTCTAACCAGTGATAAACACAATGAGATGCTTTTGACCCTTTTGAATTCAACTCTCCTATGATATGGGAATCATAAAGGTTTCTAACGCAAGATATACTGAAAGATTCCAAAAAGATTTCAATCAGTAGTGAATCGCCTCTGTTGAGGATGACGTTGAGCTTGATATGACACTCAATTTCCGAGTTGACGATTTTGATTGTCATTTTTGTCACTACCACAAAGATGAACTTCGGGTTGTGGTAAATTTGGGCATTTAATTCACAATTGTCCTGACACAATATGGGATGATTTTAGTATCAATGATTAATGAATGTATGCAAAATTATCAATGAACTTGATTAATGTTGCAGATTAGTTTTACTATCCATAAACAAATGCCTTTTAACTGGTGTGTGTAAAATTCAGAATTTAACGAATATGCAGCAATTTGTACAAATAGAGACATTTGTGCGAATAAATATGTTTTTTTTTTTTTATTAGTGGCTTGTTTGGTTAGGGCTGTCTGGATGAAACGTTTGGGAGAATTTGGAAGTGAGATGGTGAGTTTATGCACATACTCTGATGTGTGTGGGAAACCAGGTCCTTGGATGCAGGCTGGTGTATTACCGAAAAATCAGAGAAAGATGATTGGTGATTAGTGATGGGACAAAATATCAATAGGGCAATATACAGTGGGGCGATATGCTGGTGCCAAATATAGATATTTTAATGAAAAAAATAAGGCACTCTAAATAGATTTCCCAGCTCCCAGCATGTAAAAATGCGCAGAAATCATGGGTGCGCCATTTTCACTTTCTTTCCAAAGTGCTTGGCAGCTTGCACTCCCGTAGTGTCTGCCATTACTAAGTAATCATGAACCGCGCTCTCTATGAAGACAAGGAAATTTAGCAAAGGTTAAATAGATTTACAGCCAATGAATTAGCTATACTGCTATATATATTTATGGAGATGAGAACTAAAAAACCCACCCTGAACAGCTATGATCAACATTGATGACGGAACAAAACCTTGTCGGAGCTGTATGCGCCGAAGATGTGTGCAGTGTGCGTACTTGCCACGTGTCTACATTTGAAATAACAAACTTTGCAAAAGACGTGACCTGTGAACTGCGAATGTTGAAATGTGATTTTTTTCCTGCATGTCGGGAAGCCGGGAAGTTGCTACTATTGTGTCTCACAAACCTAAGTATTCTGACTCTTCCTTTCAGACAGGGGAACCCCAGATTTAGTGATTCGGTAGTCAGGAATAGTATTTTAACCCTTAGTTAAATACAATTGTTATTTATATTTCTTGTGCATGATATTTTTATTTCTTATGCATATGTTATGATTATTTTATAATTACTTTAATTCATTTGTAAGTAAAGCACTTTGAATTACCACTGTCTGTGATATGTGTTATAAATAATCTTGCCTTGCCTAACAAAGTAAATAATTAATCTTTTTCTCCATGCAGCTCTACTACAGACCCTTTCCACATTTCACTCCACTGTACACTTGTAAATGGAGAGACTGAAATACAAATACAGACATTCACAGGATGAGTTGAATCTTACTGCTCAACATACTTGAGTTTGTTCAGTGTGCAGTTTGGATCCTTCAGTAGATCAGAGAGCATCTTGACTCCTGATTCTCCCAGGTGATTGAAGCTCAGATCCAGCTCTCTCAGGTGTGAGGGGTTTGAATGCAGAGCTGAAGCCAGATAACCACAGCCTTCATCTGTCACCTTACAGTCAGATAATCTACAAACACACACAGAAACAATGAAGATATCTGTGACATCAGAACTCACAACAAACACTTATTAAATCTGTTGAATAATTACACATCCATTTAATATAAACTGATAAGAGTTAAATCTCTGAAAAGAGAATATGGTTCTGATCAGATCTATACAGCCATCTACCAGATACTGAGGATCATAAGAACATAGATTTGTATCTCCAGAAGGAAACAGTCATGTGTTTGGGTTTTAGGTTCTAAGTAAATTAAATGCTGCATCAGCGACACTAGAAATACTCTAGAAACTATGAATTTCATATTTTTTTAAGTAACCATTTGGCCAAATATATCAAATATCTTCATTTTTGATTAACTTTAATTGAATTAAAAGAAATTCAACAAGGAAATGCAGTTAAGACCCCGTTGAAAAATCAATATCTCTCAATCTGTCTGAATTAAACATAACCCTATATTAATTTAGAGATGACATTTTACTTTTATTTTGTTGTTGTTAATAGTCGTACTGTACTCAAACCAATGCTTTACTGCAGTTTTACAGTAATAAACAGGAAAAACAGCGTGAGCATTGCAAAATTCTTCAATTTCAGGACACAGTCATTTTAAGTAAAATTACAAATTAAATTTCAATTATAAAGCAATTCTACAGGTCAACTGTGGCTTTACAAATACATTTATGGTATTTACTTTTACTTTGTAATTTTGTATTACTTTTGTATTGTAAAATATTGTAAAACCAGATACTTTTTTTAAGTAGTATTTTATTGGACAACTTTTCTTAAGTAAAAAATCCCAAAAAAATCCATAATTAGGTAAAAGTACAGATACCACACCATTAAATTGCATAAGTAAGGAATACCAGGATGGCTGCGTAACGCGAGACATGATGTTTGATCCAAGATGGAGGCTCCCGGCTGCCTGCAAACAACTTCAAGACTCAAAATTCAAATTTACTTACTTTAAAGTAAAACAATTATCATGTAATTCACCACATTGTATTCAAATTCTGGGTTCATCTGTTTGCCTGTATATATTATGCATCATCAAAACATTGTATACTGAATTTCATATATTATAATCACTGTCTTTGTGCGTTAAGAAATACTGAAATACTGAGGTGAGTGATGTAGAAGGATTGAGTGAATCTCAAACCTCAATATCTTCAGCTGACAGTTTGGGCTCTTCAGTCCATCAGAAAGCAGCTTCACTCCTGAGTCACACAGGTCATTGCGACTCATGTCCAGCTCTATCAGGGGTGAGTTTGGTATCTGCAGGGCCAAAGCCACAGTTTCAGAGCAGGTGTGATCGAGATAACACCAGTAAAGTCTGTAAAAACAGGATATTTGTCCATGTAATTTATTCTGTTTTCATCTTGTAGGAACAGTGTTTGTAGTAACAATCATGAGTTATGTCCTGTTCTCTGTGAACATTCAAGCTTTCTGGAAAAAATATAAATGTCATGTATGCTGGAACTGATGTGACAGCCAAGTGAAAATAGTTTTTAAATGTATGTCTATAAAATCACTGTTTAGTAAATAAACTAAAACTAAATACAGATTTTACTCTCCAAAATCCATAAAACATGATACTTAACACTGCATCTTATGCAAAAATTGACTTTGATTAAACAGTTGTCAACAAGTTCCTTACATGGCTTTTCTGCAACATCTTACAGCTGGGAGGAGATTCCTGTGGCTTCCTAATGTGTCGTACATACTCAGGTTGAACACATCCAGCACCTCCTCTGACATCAGCAGTACATAAGCCATCAATGAGCACATGGAAGATGAGAGCTCTCTTTCTGGAGATGATCTGAAGTATCTTTGGATTTCTATATAAAATGAATTGTCATTGAGCTCCAGTAAGCAGTAGAACAGGTTGACTGAAGTGTCAGGTGAGATAAGCTCATGGTTTTGTAATAGTTCTTTAATGTGTTTGGTTATTTCTGTGATGCTGTCTTTGCTGTCTTCAGTGTCTGTAAACAGGCCCTGGAGCAGTCTCTGATTGGATTCCAGTGAAATGCCCAGCAGAAACCGTAAAAATAGGTCTAAATGTCCTTTCTGACTTTGCATTGCTTTCCTAACAGCCTTCTTTAGTAAATCATGTAAAGCAATATTTTTGTCTGGCATGTCGATGTGGTCAGGCCTGACCACATTTTGTGCTTCTTCACTGAAAAAACGCAGCTCATCCATGTTTCTGTTCAGGTAGCAGAGGAACACGTGCACTGCAGCGAGGAACTCTTGAACACTCAGATGCACGAAGCAGAAGACCTTCATCTCATGAAGTACAGATTCTTGCTGAAAGATTTCAGTGAGCATTCCTGTGGACTCAAAGTCTTCATCCACATCAAAACCACATGATTTCAGATCTTTGTCATAGAAAACAATGTTTTCTTTCTTCAGCTGTTCAAACGCTAGCTTAGCTAACTTCAAAATAATTGTTTTATTGGAATCTAAGAGCTTGGTATGGACTCTTTCTGTTTTTCTGTCGTGCTTCTGGCTCTTCATGTTCATCTGTATCAGCAGGAAGTGGATGTACATTTCAGTGAGTGTCGTGTTGATGTTCTCTGCATTGTTCTCAATAGGGACATCCTGAAGAACAGTGGCTGTGATCCAACAGAACACAGGAATGTAACACATGATGTAGAGACTACGAGATTTCTTAATGTGCAAAATCATTCGGGAGGCCTGAGTCTCATCTTTGATTCTCTTTCTGAAATACTCCTCCTTCTGCTGGTCAGTGAATCCTCGCACCTCTGTGAACAATCCTACATACTCAGGAGGGATCTGATTGGCTGCTGCTGGTCGTGATGTCACCCAGACGCGAGCTGATGGAAGCAGAGTCCCATTGACCAGACTTGTGAACAGTTCATCTACAGATGATCGCTCCTCAACACTCGTCACCATTCCACTGACCAAATCCAAAGTCAGTCGACTCTCATCCAGTCCATCAAAGATAAACGCAAGATTACAACTATATATCTTACATATCTTTGTTGTTTCCAGTTTCTTCAGTTCTGGATTAAATATCTGTAGAAACTCATGCAGACTGATCTTTCTGTCTTTAATGCAGTTAATTCTTCGGAATTGAAGCAGGAAAATACAGTCTATATCCTGATTGGCTTTTTCTTCTGCCCAGTCCAGAATGAACTTGTGCACTGAGACCGTTTTTCCAATGCCAGCGATGCCTTTTGTCAGAACAATCTTTTTCATATTTTTGTTCAGACTAAATACATCATTGCATTTGATTGGTCTGTCCTGTGATTTACGGGGTTTAATGGTTTCATCAATCTGCAGAATCTCATGTTCTTGATTGACTTCTTTAAGATCCCCCTCCGTAATGAAGAGTTCTGTGAAAACATCCTTTAGATGTGCTTCATTTTCTTTTTTACACTCAAAAATGTGTTCTACTTTCTCCTTCATGTTCATTTTGTGAGTTTTCATGAATTCCTGCAGCCAGAAATCATCTGTTATGAAAATATAAATAAATGAGAAAAATGTGAGGGAAAAAAAAAAACTAGAATATTAAACACAAAGTTTTTTCGGCATGATTATCATTAAAATCAACTTAAACATATGGTATTTAAATTAATAGCACTGAAATAAATACATCAATTTACATCAAACATGCTAAAATCATTTCTGATCCCACTGTAAGGATGTGAATGAGGTTAATTCACCTCGTTTTCTTCTGTGTGTCTTAGCTGGCCCTAATGATTTTTGCCCTATGAAGAGAGAGAAAAGAACGAGACTTTATGTTCATCAAAGTATCCTGAAAAAAGCTCTACATTCTTTATTAAGCAGTACAACTAATAAACTATTAACTAAATCAGCATATTAAAATGATTTCTGAAGGATAAATGCAGCCTTGGTAAACATAAGAATTTTCTTTCAAACTAATTTGAATATACGTTTCTATAAATCTATGCTGCCTCTCGTTCTTTATTCTTTCCTTTATTACCTTCAGTGTAGTTGTTCTGTAACTCTTCAGCCAGCTGGTTCTGGTTCATCTTCCTCAAGATGTTCAGTGTGATCTTCACAGCTTCTTCTGCTCCAAAACGCTCCATCATTATATCCACTATCTCAGTGACACCAGCCTTCTCCAGTTTACCAGCTCGAATGCGTCCATCTTCTTTTAAGTAACTCTTAAATCTCTTCAGATCATCTTTTTTAAGGTCATCTAGAGTATCATGAAGCAGCTTTTTTACAGATGCCATCGTCCTTCATGGACTGTTGGAAAAAGAGAAAAAGTCTACTAATAGTTCTACTTTTATTACAGAGATCTATGCAGTATGTTCAAATAAATGTGTGTAATGAAATGACACTGTGATCAGATCAACTATTATGAAACATTTTAAGGTCTAAAACTAATTCTTCAGGTTGTTTTTCAGTTTGAGATTCTGTGCTCATCAGTAGATTATTGTATGGTCATGATTTGACCCTTGTTTCACATTTTGTCCTTCTTGGAAGACTAGTTTTTTTCATTTCAGACCATACTGGAATAAAAAGAACAATGTGACTCTGAAAATACTAAAAGTTACAATTGTGATTGTGAATAATTATAATTCATATTAAAAATTATGAGTAATGGAAAAAATAGTTCAACATTTTCCCAGTGTATTCTAGTTATTCCAGTTCTGTACAGTCTGAAGCACCTGATACACACACACACAAACACATACAATAACACACACTCAATTATATTTGATTACCTTAATGTCACAGACACGTCAGGCTCCAACATCCACCAATCACAGCGCACTCAATCACCAGAGTACTAATCACCGCCACCTGCACGTCATTACACCACTTATCAACACCACCATAAATAACACGCACACACAGCACTCCATGTCCGGTCTCGTTCGCAGATACTCACGTTGATGCTTACCTCTAAGGACTCCTTGAACTCTTCTTACCTGTCTCCAGTGGTTCCCGTTCTCCCAGTGTGTTCATCGTCTGTGTGTGTGTGTTCCGTCACCTCTAGCGATCTCCAGCTCCAGCGTCTCCATAAGGATCATTCTTCTGAAAACGGAAAGGACAGTAACTATCTCCAATACCCTTCATCATCAGCTTCACTTCCTTCACTCCACCTCCACACTTCCCATAAACTCTCCTGGTTCAAATAAAGACTGCTTATACTTACCTCTCTGTGTCTGACCCCTCTGTACCGTAACACTTAACTGCTAAAAAATTAATAAATTCTCATCATCAAAATGAATCTGTATAATTAAATAAAGGTTGTGATGTTGAATCAGTCTGTTAATTCACGAGTAGAGAACAGGAGGTAAAGATGAGTTTAGTTGAGAAACAAAGGTTTTTAACTGCTTTAGTGCTTTAGTGTCATAGACCTAAAGCCATATTTTATGATTGAGTCTGTGAGAGATACTGTAGAAATGTGCCAATTGTTCTATAAAACGGTTTTGAAAGTTATGTTTTTTGAACATGACATAATCTCACACTTAGAGCCTCATTTCAGATATGGAAAATTCAATAAAGGTCTATCAGTTGTGCTGCATGAATCTGCTGTGATTACTGGAAACATGACACTTAAACATTGATCAGTAACTTAAAATATTCACTAACTCACCTTTATTATTTATTATACCTTAATTATGACAGTATTTGCAGATGTTTCTTTGTCCTCTGAAATGGCACCTTGATCATCAAAAGCATTGATCTTCCTTTCACCTCTGTGTTCTCATGAAGAACTGACTTTGATACCAGGTTATGTGTGGAAACCCCTGTTTACACCCTTTTTAGCTTGTAATCTCATTTAGTTTCAGTTTAAAGCGGATGTTGAAGTAAGGGGAAATTACAACAGATAAAGGAAGTTCCTCAATCTCAGAAAAACAGAAGAAAATGCTCTTAATATGCACATGTGAAACCTTCAGGAGAGATCTGAGCGTGTTTATGAAGAATACATCAGACCTTTAAAGCGAATCTCTTGATGTTCAGAATTATAATCAGACTGAAACAGAATCAGTTTCCGCACAATCGGACCTTCAGTGGCAGATTGCTCCACCCTCGTCATCAGAGAAGATAATAGATGTTGCTGCAAGAGGCAGGGGAAGTTATTCTGATTAAAGATTAAGAGGATCATGAATTTAAAACAAAAAGGATGTGCACCGATAAAAAACACCATCATTTATAAGTGAACAACAGAAATGATGTTTATTGTGCAGGTGTTGCTGTTGAGTTTCTCTGGTCGATCATCAAAATCGACTTGCTCTGCCCCTGAAATGACTTTCCTGTTCGTCTGCTGGATCTGTCAAAAACATGTCAGTGTGAAACACCTGTTATCATGATGACCGTTATTAGAATGACTTCCTTTGACAAATTAAAAGCTCATCTCCAG
Source organism: Anabarilius grahami (assembly GCA_003731715.1). Classification (NCBI taxonomy): domain Eukaryota; kingdom Metazoa; phylum Chordata; class Actinopteri; order Cypriniformes; family Xenocyprididae; genus Anabarilius; species Anabarilius grahami. The sequence continues at coordinate 3,084,535 of RJVU01072345.1, forward strand.
TCACTGGTTCTCTTCTATACAGAGTTTGTTCTGGAAGGAGAACATATTTAATTAAAAGTGATGTAACACAAATAGTCTTTTTAATGAGATCATGTTCGTCTGCGGTGGAAGACAGCGTGATGAAAGTGAACATGTCTCTGCTTCTGCTGAAAGTCTCTTTTAATTGGAAGGGATTTAATTGCACCCAGTGCTGTTATTGTTCACTTAAAGAAAACTATTAAAAATAGCTACCAGCTTTTTTCCTTCACATTTACTGACCAAATAATCAATTACCTGAAACATTCCATTTGAATGTTAACTTATTCCATTACCTCACCTGTAGTTACCATGGCAACAGCAACATGCTGTGTACTCGATAAACCGGCAGGAACTTCAACAGGTTTTGGAACAGAAGTTACTTCTAAATATGGATTAAAACACACACAAATGCATGAATATGCAAACGGCGAGATCCTTTTGTTCCACAGCTATCGTATGTTGCCAGACTCCTCCTCTTCTGTCTGTGCTCTGCTGAGATTCGAGAGGCTTTTGTATGAACCTCAAGGGTAATTTAGACCTTCGCAGCGTCAAGTGGACAAAAAAATGAAAACGGTGGCATGTGACGTTGTTCTCCTGCTCAGGGTCAGAGTTCAAGAAAAATAGAAAGGGATTTCTATTGGAATGAACCCTCTCAAATGTGTTTGTGCAGTGAGCATCCAAACCCAGATGCATTCTGGGGTAGAAAAGATTATGAAGTCTCTGGACACTGGTTCATTTCGATCTGTTGTGCTCATTACTGGTTTTCTTAGTTTGTGGTGTGTACAGCTAATCCTTGAAAATCCATGTTGATACGTTTGGTCATGATTTATCTGCCTAAACATAAATGTTATTACTCGCTGGTCTTTCATGAGACACGCAGGTGTTTTATTGAAGTATAAACAGTTAGACAAACATCCTATTAAAGTTACTGGAAGAACATTTGCTCATAACTTCGAGAGAACCTTGCCAGAACGTTCTGACAGTATTGACCGTGACAGCATGAAAGGGGACCTATAATGCCCCTTTCTCAAGATGTAATATAAGTCTCTGGTGTCTCCAGAATGTGTGTGTGAAGTTTCAGCTCAAAATACCCCACAGATCATTTATTATAGCTTGTCAAATTTGCCCCTTTTTGAGTGTGAGCAAAAACACACCGCTTTTGTGTGTGTCCCTTTAAATGCAAATGAGCTGCTGCTCCCGCCCGCCTTTCCAGAAGAGGGCGGAGCTTTAACAGCTCACGCTTCGGTTGCTCAACAACAACAAAGCTGGACAATCTCACGCAGCCAAAAAATGATTATTGTCAGTAACGGTGTTCAGCCTTATATGTTCGAACCACAGATGGAGAGACAGTTACAACTTTTAGAATGAAACAGGACATTTCTTGTTAGTTGATGAATTTATGTAGTTATCGATTAGCATGTTCTGTCATGAAACAGGCATACAACTAATACAGGCATAAATGGTCATTATAACGTAGTTGAAACAGCATTTATCATAACATGACTTTGTAGGAATTGAAATCAGCTGCTAAAGAGAGTACCTATTAAAAGCAATTTGAATTAATGGGATCACATGGGGTCCTAATGGAGACCCGATTATAGGGGGGACCCAATATACTGCAGTGGGAGTATGATATGTGATTTCAGTCTCTCTCTCATCCATCTCTCCAACTGAGCGACAGACAGAAACACAAACACCGGCTGTTGATTGACGTGGCCTGCGCCGCTCCGCCGGATGAGACCGACGCTCTCTTGAACTCTCGTGTCTCATCTGAGTCTCGGCTCGGCACGGGCGTTAAATAATCGCTGGAGTCAGATATGGCTTCCCTGTTTCAAAGAGGATTATTCTGCCAGCAGCCATGCATAAACATGTTTGCAGACGTATCGGTCGAGAGAGATCGATTACAAAGCGTTTGAATCCACAGAGGGACGTCTGATATGTACAATGATCAGTCACATGAATTACTCTCTGGGGACTCAAACATTTAACACTTTCATCTTTTTGAATATTTAACCATTATTTTTAACTATGCGGCTCCCCTTCTGATCACTGATCTGTACAAAAACTCATTAACATTTAAATGTGTAACGGAGGCCAGCTAGTAGTCGCTGCGCAAGTAAACCTCACTCCTCTGATGTCAAGAGAAGCTCTAGCGACTGACACCACAGGTTGCAGCCTTTAGCCTCCATGTTAGAGCGCCCGACTCACACGGAGGCCCAGGTTCGAGGCCCACGCAGAGCGGGGCGTGGACCTGGGTGAGGGGTTACATATGCAAATATATACATTAGGAGTTTATAAAGTATATACTTGTATTGAAGCTTTTCAATAATTTTAACTAAATGTAACTTTCTTTACCTGTTGCATGAACTACAAGCAGACTTGATGACAATGAAATTATACGATAATGATACTGAAAGCTGATTGGTTGGAGAGTTTAATTTAAATTACTTTGATTTTGATTGGTTGTTTATAGTATATATATCACCAAGGCTGCATTTATTTGATCAAAAATACAGTAGAAATAGTGAAATATTATTACAATTTAAATCAGCTGGTTTCTATGTGAATATATAGTAAAGTGTAATTTATTCCTGTGATCAAAGCTGAATTTTCAGCATCATTACTCATTACATCATTATTATTATGAATGTTGAAAAACAGCTTTATAGTTTTTGTAAAAACTGGGATACATTTTATTTTTCAGGATTCTTTGATGAACAGAAAGTTCAAAAGAACAGCATTTATTTTAAATAGAATATTGTGTAACATTATAAATGTCTTTACTGTCACTTTTGATCAATTTAATGCATCCGTATTTCTTTCAAAAACAATATTTATATATAAATATATGATATATATCATCAACAACACAGCCACACATGCATCTATTTTGCAATTGTTGGCATTATCTTATACACAAATAATGGTATAACAGTAAATAATATTAACAGATTTTAAAATGTATTAGTAATTGATGAAATTAACATTAACTAAGATTAATAAATGCTGTAGAAGTATTGTTAACTAATGTAAACTAATGTTATTGTAAAGTGTAACCCAAATAATTTCAAATTCACATTAGTGAAAAACGATTAAATCGCCTGTTCATTTAGTCACTGTTGTCGTGTTGAAAAAGAGGCAGAGTGTCTGACACTCGTCTGACAGACCGCCGCTGGATTCATCTCTACAGTGACATGAGCAACCTCGACTCTGGCCTCCAAAACACATCGATTTAACCAGTCAGAATCAATTATGCCCTGAAACTGTGCATGAGCGTGTCCGCACACACCTGATGCTCCCCAGAGGATCGCTTCAGCTGGAGTTCATCCTCATGTTCACTGACTTTCACCATGAAAACAAAGAGCTGATTAATGCAAGGAGCACAAACTGCTTCCTGATTAACATTCATGCAGAATGCAGAAATAGTGACTTATAATTGGATATGCATTATTGTTATTCTCTGTCACTTTATTTTTCCCTTATATTCTTTTTTCCTCCACTAAAGACTTTAACAGTTATTTTGACATAAAACAGTAATGCATAATGTCTAAATTAATAAAATGTGATAAAGAAATTAATCACACTTGAAAAAAATTAAAAATCATTTTCAGTATTAAAGGAGAAATTCCCAACATGCAAGATGGGCTTTTGCTCTCTATGCAGTAGAAATGTTTTGTTTTTAATTAGTGCTTCGTGACTAGATTAAACCTCCCGAAATTTTGTTACATTTTCTTTGAAAACAAGTCTCAATGTCTCATGCAATCAAGTAAATGACAGAGAGCTGTTTAGATAATTAACTGGGATGACAAAAACAGTGATTAAGAAACATGTCTGCAGTTGTTTTTGTACTCCTCTTCTTTTTCTTTGTGAATAATGGCACTCTGCACAGGTTTGTGGGATGATTTAGCTCAGAAAGAACAGTGGCGTGAATCCGTTCCGGTCGGCCTGACCTCACGGAAGGACAGAATTCCAGATGAGGTCGTGCGTTCACAGCAGCGGGAATGTCTCATTATGACTGAAGGAAGCCGTCCAACGGCGCATCGCTTCATCCCATAAGTGCACAAGACCTGCTCACTTCCCTCTGCGGAACTGCTGCATGTGTCATTTGCACGCTTTTGGACTTTTACCTTCCTGTTCAGATTGCTGCTGCTGTGTTTAACCTGTGGCCACGAACATCCACACGCTCTTTGCTCTTGTGTGAATGAGTTTGAACCTGATTGCAGTTTTTCATTTAATTAGTGTCGTTTGCCAAGTCAGGCATCACTATTACTAGTGCATATCGTATTAGTGAACGATCAGACACAGAACACTAAATATTAAACTTCAATACCATTATTTGAGAGTGTTATACGGGGACTCTTTTGGTTTACAACACCATAGCTACTACCAAGCAACCACCCAAAACACCCTAGCAACCACCCAAAACACTCTAGCAACCACCAAGCAACCACCCAAAACACCCTAGCAACCACCAGAACACCCTAGCAACAATCTAGCAACCACAAGAACACCCTAGCAACTACCTGGCAACCACCCAAAACACCATAGCAACAATCTAGCAACCACCCGAAACACTGAAGCAACAATCTAACAACCACAGGAAGGTAACCCGAAGGTACCCGGCAACCACCAGAACACCCTAGTAACTACCTGGCAACCACCCAAAACACTGAAGCAACAATCTAACAACCACCAGAACACCCTAGCAACTACCTGGCAACCACCCAAAACACTGAAGCAGCAATCTAACAACCACAAGAAGGTAACCCGAAGGTACCCGGCAACCACCAGAACACCCTAGTAACTACCTGGCAACTACCCAAAACACTGAAGCAACAATCTAACAACCACAAGAACACCCTAGCAACTACCCGGCAACCACCAGAACACCCTAGTAACTACCCGGCAACCACCAGAACACCCTAGTAACTACCTGGCAACTACCCAAAACACTGAAGCAACAATCTAACAACCACAAGAACACCCTAGCAACTACCCGGCAACCACAAGAACACCCTAGCAACTACCCGGCAACCACCAGAACACCCTAGCAAAAATCTACAACAGCAACCACAAGAACACCCTAGTAACTACCTGGCAACCACTCAAAAGACCCTAACAAAAATCTAGCAACCACAAGAACACCCTAGCAACTACCTGGCAACCATCCAAAACACCCAAGCAACAATCTAGTGGCCATAAGAATACCCTAGCAACTACCTGGCAAGCACCCGAAAGACCCTAGCAACAATCTAACAACCACACAAAACAATGAAGCAACAATCTAACAACCACAAGAACACCCTAACAACTACCCAGCAACCACCCAGCAACCACCCTGACACCCTAGCAACTACCTGGAAACCACAAAAACACCCCAGCAACTACCCAGAAACCACCCTGACACCCTAGCAACTAAATGGCAACCACACATAACACCCTAACATCTAGCAACCATCCAGACCACCCTATAGCATCATAGCAACAAGTTTTTCAAATTCAAACATCACCCGTATTTTCTTCATAAAGTGTAAAAATCAAGTTTAGCTTAAAATCTGAGGTTATTGTAAGACAATGTAATTCATAAAGAGGATCAGGATCTTTCATGCTTTTTTTGAATTCTACTGTCGTCTGCACTAATGAGGCTGTGGCGGTTTACTCAAGCATTTCAATATAGATCTTGGCCTCTGTCAATCCAAACTGCCGCAACTAAACACCATTATTATTAATCCTGAGAGCTGCAGTTCAGCAGAACTCCATAATCAGCATAATAATGGAGCATAAAAGAAACTGAGGTTATAATGAAGCAGAGGCTAACAGGTATTGAGCTGAATGCTCAGTATTCATTAACTCTCCCCAGCGATTTCCTCCCATTTCAATATCGTCAGACTCAGATAAACAAACCCGCAAATTTAAAGTAAAATGTAATTCATTGCCTTTTCTAGCTTAGTAGTGAATATTTCCTAGTAGAGTAGACCGTTTTGATTGGGTTGCGGATGGAAACATTTTCGGAATATTTTTTATATGAGACTTTTATTTTGAAAGACTTGCGTGAAAGCTGTTGTTAACTCTTCTGTCGGCCGCAGTTCAAGTAAAGAGTGCTTGAGAAAAATGCATTGTTCTGATTCAGTATCTGTGTCATATTAAATGTTGTCTGGCTATATATCAGTGTCATTATTCTAACGTTATTTTAGTGACTTGTTACGAAATAAAAGTCTCTCAATCTCACCTCAGAAACTTCCTGTCCTGCCCGCGTCGCACGCTCTTCAACTGTGCGCGCAAATGCAGAGGCGCACGCTGTATATCACTTCACATGCAACTGGAGTGGACTATTCATTTTAAGTTGTCAAAACTTGTTTGCCATGCATTTTACTTCCATAATAAGATGTATCCCTGAGTGAAACATGATTTTCAATGTGTTTGGCAGCACTCGATCTTATCTATTAGGATTTAATTAGAAGGTGAAAAGCGGGGTTTTCATGGGCCTACTACAATGCATGAATCTCCGAACACTGAATCATCCTGCTGCTTCAAGACCTTGACAGATGGAGAAAAAAACTTGAAAGTTGATTCAAAAAAAGATCAGGAACACTGGTGCTCATTATAACAAATCGTTTCCTTTGCAGGGAGATGCGCATGTGTCATTACTGCACGTAAACACTTCAGTAGAGGACGGTGACTAAATAATGCAAAAGTCTGCGGAGAAAACACAGATCAAATGCAAAGAGGAGTTCACAATTATACCCATTATGTGCTTGAGAGAGAAGAAGAGAGCACATAACCTGCATGTTAAGCGCTGGTGGGTATCTGTTATGGTTTATTTGACGGTCACATCTCTGAGAGTCCGTCGACATTTCCAGTTGACTGCATTAACACCTGCATGTCCACCTTTACTTTCAAAATGTACCTTCACAAGCCACAACTTATTTTAAATGTTTTAGCTAAGCTTTTTTGCATTTCTGTTCAAAAACAGCCACGCTTGGCACCATGGCATTACATAAACTGAAATAAATTAATAAAAACAGCAACCACAATTTAACCCACTTACTGTGTTGCGGGTCAATTCGACCCACATTTGATTATTAAACAATCTAGCAATCACCCTGACACCCTAGCAACTACCTGACAACCATCCAGAACACCATAGCAACTATCTAGCAAAAACCCATAACACCTTAACAACAACCACAACCACAATTTAACCCATTTATTGTGTTGCGGTTTAATCTGATCCACATTTGATTTTTAAACAATCTAGCAACCACCAGAACACCCTATCAACTACCTAGCAACCCCACTGATACCCTAGCAACTCCCTGACAACCACCCAGAACACCATAGCAACTACCTAGTAACCACCCATAACACCTTAACAACAACCACAACCACAATTTAACCCACTTATTGTGTTGCGGGTCAGTCTGGCCCACATTTGATTTTTAAACAATCTAGCAACCACCAGAACACCCAATCAACTACTTAGCAACCACCCTGACACCCTAGCAACTACCTGACAACCACCCAGAACACCATAGCAACTACCTAGTAACCACCTATAACACCTTAACAACAACCACAACCACAATTTAACCCACTTATTGTGTTGCAGGTCAATCTGACCCACTTTTGATTTTTAAACAATCTAGCAACCACCAGAACACTCAATTTTAACTACCTAGCAACCACCCTGACACCCAAGCAACTACCTGACAACCACCCAGAACACCATAGCAACTACCTAGTAACCACCCATAACACATTAACAACAACCACAACCACAATTGAATCCACTTATTATGTTGCGGGTCAATCTGACCCACATTTGATTTTTAAACAATCTAGCAACCACCCAAACAACTTAACAACTACCTAGCAACCACCCAAACACCTTAACAAGTACCTAGCAACCACCCAAACACCTTAACAACTACCACAACCACAATTTAACCCACTTAATGTGTTGCGGGTCAATCTGACCCACATTTGATTTTTAAACAATCTAGCAACCACCAGAATCAACTACCTAGCAACCACCCTGACACCCTAGCAACCACCTGACAACCACCCAGAACACCATAGCAACTACCTAGTAACCACCCATAACACCTTAACAACAACCACAACCACAATTTAATCCACTTATTGTGTTGCGGGTCAATCTGGCCCACATTTGATTTTTAAACAATCTAGCAACCACCCAAACACCTTAACAACTACCTAGCAACCACCCAAACACCTTAACAACTACCTAGCAACCACCCAAACACCTTAACAACTACCTGGCAACCACCCATAACTCTGTAGTAACTACCTGGCTGGAAACCACCCAAACCCCACGATAACCCACTTATTGTGTTTTTTACTTTGTGTGCAGCTAATTTTGAACACAAATCAAACTGACCCCTAACATTTTCTAAACACAATCGGAGTTCATAATTTCTGATATTTCATATTTTTTTAGTCTCTGACAAACTACAATAGAGTTTACATGACTTTTTTTTTATTATTTGTAGAATAGCATGGAAACTAATGGAGGACAATTTGACAACACTGAAAACAAATGCATTCAAAATATTGATGACATCATGCACTTAAGTACATAAACACTTTTGTCCAATCAGGTGCTGTCTATAATGAGAATGCCCCGCCCACTGACTCTGATTAGCAACAGATCCTGTTTCAACATGTAATAAATCAACGCTTGTGAAGTGTTTATGTTAGCATCATATCTTGTCAAGACTTCATCATGTGTAAGAAAACAGATGAAAGAACAACGTTCTGACTTTTACATTTCAGTATTTTTTCCACACTGTGAGATTTTGGATGGTTTGTTCACTGAAATGTCACTCAGAAGGTCTAAAGGATGTAAGAGATGCTGAGATCTAAGTCTAATGACCTGTGGCAGAACAGACGTCTCACTGAGATCTGATGGTCAAAATCTTCTGCTTGAAAGAGTTCAAAGATCGCCAGTCAAATTCAAAGGAGAAATTTTGGTCTTTTGACACTTTTACATCATTATTTTCTCCCTATCAGACCTTTTTGGGTCATGAACCACCGGTTTGAGGACAAAGAATGCCCTAAAATAGACAAACAAACATGCCTAAATCCAAAATATCTGTAATATTTTCAGGAGACGAACATTAATCCTTAAACTTCAATTCATTTCACAAACATAACAAACAGCTTGAAGCCTGTTAGTCAAAGAGCTAAATTTGACACCTAAAACCTGTAAGTCAAGAGGGATTTGAACGCTCCCTGAGGCATCATGAGAACTGCTAAACCAGGACGCACACATGAGGGATGTTCCCTAACGAGTGTGTGAGTGTCTAATGTAGTGATAACAAAAACTATGATGAAAAATGTTCATTGACAACCTTTTGTTCCATGACTAAGATGAGACGACACCATTAAACACTAAGGCTGCATCCGAAATCACATACTTCCCTACTATATAGTAGGCGAAAAACAGTATGTGACAAAAGAAGTATTTTTCCGAATTCTCAGTACTCATAAAAGAGTAGAAAAAAGTATTCGGATGACCTACTACTTCTGCCGTACGAAATCGCATACTTTCTTAAATAGGTAATTAGTGTGCGATTTCGGACACAACCTAAGACTAATAGCCTAAATAGTCTAATGAGTGTAGCTTTTCTCTTACACTGCTACCCGTGAAGGTTAATTTCACAGATGGCATTTCCGATGACATTTGTGAAGTTTTTTGAGGGATTATTTGGCGTAAATGCCATAAGTATCCTCGGTGCCTGTGATGACGTGTAGATTTTACCGTATGCAATGAGCGAATGCATCCTAATGTGACATGCTAAGTTTTTAATGACTGGTTGCGTTCTAATCAGCGAGAGCCATTTCCTGTGGAGACGCGTGCACGTGTGTTTCATTAGAGCTGATTTGCTGCTGAACATGAGCTGCATGACCATGACGGCGCTCTGCATTATACATTATATGTGAAATGTAAGGCAGGGGATCTGAAAATAGCACATACACACACGTGTGCTTCTACAAGAATCAGTGCGGTTGAAAAATCAAGCCTGGCGTTGTGTGCTTCAGTGCATTTTGGATCGATTCCCTGATCACTCTGCAAAGCAGCTACATTTATCAATACGGTTCAGAAAACTGTTGTTTCTGATTAACGTTTTGTTTCATTTTCTTCTGTCTAACTGGCATAAAGTCCACAACGCAGCTTATTCTGGCTAAAAACACCCACTTAGACAAGAAGAGACTTCTGACTGACCGGTATGCTTTGCTTTAACGTGCCACACTTAAAAAAAAAATGATGTTCTTCCTCAGTATTTGTGTCTTGTTTTCCAGTACAAATATCTAAATATTCTTAAATCAAGATACATTTACTGCACCCTAAAAAATGCTGGGTTAAAAACAACCCAAGTTGGGTTGAAAATGGACAAACCCAGCGATTGGGTTGTTTTGACCCAGCGGCTGGGTTAAATGTTTGCCCAACCTGCTGGGTAGTTTTATTTAACCCAATATTGTTTAAAAATTACTGTATTTCTTGCTTAAAATGAACCCAAAATATGTTGGAAATTAACATTTATTAATATGTTAAATAAACAAACATTTATTAATATTTTTTTTAATAATATTTAAACAATAAACATTTATTAAATTGCTTATTAATAAATGCTCATCTTTTTGATTATTATTGTTGCCTCTAGTAATTATGAGTCTGATTTTTAATTTCCAACCTATTTTGGGTTCATTTTAAGCCAGACATATAGTAATTTGTAAACAATTGTTGGGTTAAATAAAACTACCCAGCAGGTTGGGCAAACATTTAACCCAACTGCTGGGTCAAAACAACCCAATCGCTGGGTTTGTCCATTTTCAACCCAACTTGGGTTGTTTTTAACCCAGCATTTTTTAGAGTGTGGAGAAACAGAATTACTAAATAGATGTTAAGTCTTGTTTTCAGACAAATGCATCAAAATGAAGTGAGTTTAAGCTTAAAACAAGAACAAATATTTGCCAGTGGGGTCAGAAAAATAAACTTAATTCAAAGGGAAAAAGAGATTATTTTCTTATCCTATTGGCAGATATTTGTTCTTGTTTCAAAGACAAACTCACTTTAAGAACATTTTTTGCAGTGCAATCAGAAGCAGATTAATCTGAAATAAAATATATCAAAATAATGGTCCAGTATGCAAATAAAAAGGTCTCAAATACTGATGTTAACATCAATAAGACCATGAAATAAAAAAGTAAATAGTCTAATTTTAAAATAAAAAAACACCTTACTTACCTTATGAAAAAGAAGTATGCTAAAGTGTAGAGTACATACTGAATTATACACATAATATAGATAAAAATAATTACTTACTGTAAATGCAGACCGAGTGTGATGTTTTCAGACACTTAATATCATGTTAGAAACAATAAAATTAAATATTTTATTGTTTAAATTTATACAGAATGCAATTGGTTGAACTTATGAGTGCTTAAGTACATCTTTATATGTAATTTCATAACTATTTCTATTGTCTTTTAAGTATGGTTAATGTGTGGTAAACAAAAACACTTTAATATCATTTTTATGTCATATATTTGTAAATAGACAAAGTAATTTAGTTTGTTTCAAATATATGATCTTTAAACACACTACAGTTACAATTATACACTCTAAAAAATGCTGGGTTAAAAACAACCCAAGTTGGGTTGAAAATGGACAAACCCAGCGATTGGGTTGTTTTGACCCAGCAGTTGGGTTAAATGTTTGCCCAACCTGCTGGGTAGTTTTATTTAACCCAACAATTGTTTACAAATTACTATATGTCTGGCTTAAAATGAACCCAAAATAGGTTGGAAATTAAAAATCAGACTCATAATTACTAGAGGCAACAATAATAATCAAAAAGATGAGCATTTATTAATAAGCAATTTAATAAATGTTTATTGTTTAAATATTATTCAAAAAAAGTATTAATAAATGTTTGTTTATTAAACATATTAATAAATGTTAATTTCCAACATATTTTGGGTTCATTTTAAGCAAGAAATACAGTAATTTTTAAACAATATTTGGGTTAAATAAAACTACCCAGCAGGTTGGGCAAACATTTAACCCAGCCGCTGGGTTAAAACAACCCAATCGCTGGGTTTGTCCATTTTCAACCCAACTTGGGTTGTTTTTAACCCAGCATTTTTTAGAGTGTAAGATTAAGATAATTAAAACATGATGATTTAAAATGTACTTTTTAAATAAATATTTTAACTTGACATTATTACAAAGTGCACTTTTTAAACGTGTGTAAGTGAAAGTGGACTCTCTTAAAGCAGCCTTATATTTTATTGATGTTATATTATCTGCAAGTATTGTTTTTTTTTAAATATACTATTAAGATTAGAAGTACATTAAGTGCACTTCCTCTTTTTGTCCTCGTACTCTCTCTCTCCATCACACATAATTGTTGATTCTCACTTGTAAAAAACAAAACCCTGCTGCATTGCGGTATAAGTTTGAGGTCTGTAATTATGCAGATTATACGGCAGACTCAGGCCATATGGAGCATCATAATTGGTGTCTGTAGCGTTTGTGCTGAGAGAGACCCGACATACCGGATTCTTTGTTGTTTGTTTTCTGTTTTCCTTCCTGAAAAACCCAGAAAATCCAACGCCAATCCTCAGAGTAAAACAGTGAAAAGCTCCTTTTATTTTCAATCCCCAGAACTGAACGTCTCTTCAGAGGACGAAACTGCCTGACCGAACACCGCAGACCGACTGACATTAATAAGACTGAACCATTTTTGTCATCAATTTGCAGATTGTAAAAGACCACTTTTGTCCTAAAATCAGGTTCACTGTGCATTTCGACTGAAGCGCATTTGAGATTTTCAATGACAAAATCCACCAAAGTTTGCTCTTAAAGCAGCCTGTGATACTCGTCAATATTTTAGGGTCAGTAGATTTTTTTAAAGAAATTAATTCTTTTATTCATTAAGGATGCATTAATGTGAAAGTACGATCTTTAGCTAATTTTCAGCAATCTTTTGCGGTCGATAAAGGAATTGTCGCTTTCAAACCAAGCAGCTTGAAAATGAGAGCGATCTGCGTTGGGAAGCTTCCCGCTCTTTCAATCACGCGGATTCCTGAATGGATTTCACGACGCGACGATAAACATGATCACACCTTAATTACATTTACATAGGCCTATGTTAGCGTAATATAATCGGACAGGCAGCTCTCACACAGGACAGCAGGCCTATAAATCACACCCGCACACGCTTTAATTAACTAGATGAGTAAAGCTTGATGACAAATGTTGATGTTGGCTTGGCAAAGCCAGGTCTAAAAGTTTAAATAACTTTGAAAAGCTTGAAGTTTGAAGGTTTTAAAAAAGTTTAAACTGTCACTAGCATGTTGCAAACATGATTTCACACATTGTTAAAATGTTTTATTACTTTTCTAACAAGTTTTAACATGTTATTAGCATGTTTTAGCATGTTACTAGCATGATCATTTTGCTACTGTTTTGCTAAAATATTTCAACAAATTTCAAGCATGTTTTAAAATGTTGTTAGTATGATTAGCTTGTTGCTAACATCTTGCTAGCATGATTTAACACATTGCTAGCATGTTTTAACATGTTAATATTACATAATTTTTTACCATTTTGTTAGCATTATTTAACATTGTTACCATGTTTTGCATGATTTGCATGTTACTAACAGGTTGCTAACATGATTAGCATGTTCTTAACATGTTGTTAACATGATTAGCATGTTGTTGGCATGGTGATAGCATGATTTACTACATTGCTAACACGAGTTAACATGTGCTTGCATGTTGTAAACATGTAACATGTTGCTACCATTATTTAACGTGTTGCTAGTATGTTTTAGCATTTTGCTAGCATGATTAACATGTTGCTAGCATTATTAGCATGTTGTTAGCATGGTGATAGAATGATTTAGTACATTGCTACCATGAGTTAACATGTTGCTTGCATTTTGTAAACATGTAACATGTTGCAACCATTATTTAACGTGTTTTGCTAGTATGATTAAAATGTTACAAGCATGAGTTTGCATGTTACTAGCATGATTTAACACATTGCTAACATGATTAGCGTGTTGTTAACACGATTTAACACATTGCTAACATGTCTTAACATATTTTGCTAGCATGATTAGCGTGATTTAACAATGCTAGCATAAGTTAGCATTTTGCTATCCTGATTTAACATGTTGTAAACATGTAACATGTTGCTACCATTATTTAACGTGTTGCTAGTATGTTTTAGCATGTTGCTAGCATAAATAACATGTTGCTAGCATTATTAGCATGTTGTTAGCATGGTGATAGAATGATTTAGTACATTGCTACCATGAGTTAACATGTTGCTTGCATTTTGTAAACATGTAACATGTTGCTACCATTATTTAACGTGTTGCTAGTATGTTTTAGCATGTTGCTAGCATAAATAACATGTTGCTAACAAGTTAGTAGCATGAGTTAGCATGTTACTAGCATAATTTAACACATTGCTAACATGATTAACATGTTGGTAACATGTTGCTAGCATTATTAACGTGATTTAACAATGCTAGCATAAGTTAGCATGTTGCTATCCTGATTTAACATGTTGTAAACATGTAACATGTTGCTACCATTATTTAACGTGTTGCTAGTATGTTTTAGCATGTTTGCTAGCATGAATAACATGTTGCTATCACGTTGGTAGCATGAGTTAGCATTTTACTAGCATTATTTAACACATTGCTAACATGATTAGCATGTTGCTAACGTGTTGCTAGCATGATTAACGTGATTTAACAATGCTAGCATAAGTTAGCATGATGCTATCCTGATTTAACATGTTGTAAACATGTAACATGTTGCTACCATTATTTAACGTGTTGCTAGTATATTTTAGCATGTTGCTAGCATGATTAGCATGTTGTAAACATGTAACATGTTGCTACCATTATTTAACGTGTTGCTAGTATGTTTTAGCATTTTGCTAACATAAATAACATGTTGCTAACACGTTAGTAGCATGAGTTAGCATGTTACTAGCATTATTTAACACATTGCTAACATGATTAACGTAGCTAACGTGTTGCTAGCATGATTAACGTGATTTAACAATGCTAGCATAAGTTAGCATGATGCTATCCTGATTTAACATGTTGTAAACATGTAACATGTTGCTACCATTATTTAACGTGTTGCTAGTATGTTTTACCATTTTGCTAGCATGATTAGCATGTTGCTAACGTGTTGCTATCCTGATTTAACATGTTGCCGACATGATTTAATACATTGCTAGCTTGAATTGGTCTTATTCTACAAAAGTCTTCACCCCCTCAATGAAAGTGTATGAGACTTTTCACAGTTTTGATTGTCCGTTTAACGAAAATCGAATCAGTTAGAAAAGATACAGCGTTCTGAGTCAGAAAGTTTGGTGCGTGTAGCTTGAAAACTCAAGGAATTCAATTCAGTCTCAGAAACAGTAGATCAGTGTGTTGGCTTGTCGACGTCATCAGATCGCTGCACCCGTGTCCGTGAATATCCCCTCCTGAACCCAATAACATCCTCTGAATTATGGCATAATGAATATTTTCCTCAACTCTTACCACACACAGACTGTGTACGACACGGACACGGTGAACAAAACAAATCGAAATACCTGTAGGGAACACGATTCTAATATATATTCTAATGCACATTATATATTCATAAACACAAATCCGCGCCACAACTGTGTGCTGGTGTAGCATGAGCGTGATGTGTCTGGAGTAAAGGGTCTGATTGAGTCTGATGAATGAACGCTGTCTATTTGTTTCGTCTGCCCCTCAGGCGCCGTTGCATCTCGTGTCGTCTTCGCTTTTGTTCCTGAACCTGTAAAATGAGGGAAGTTTCAGAGAGTGTAGATTAGAGAACAGAGCACTTTCTGCATAACAACAGAGTTGCTGTTACGTAACGCACGAGCAGCTTTAGTGCGACTGAACTCGCTGCATTCACAGTTACTGTTATAGTTCATGTGACATTCAAAACTGACTCTGTTTACTCTCTTAAAGAGTTAGTTCACCCAAAAATGAAAATAATGTCATTAATTACTCACCCTCATGTCGTTTCACACCCGTAAGACCTTCGTTAAGATATTTTTGTTGAAATCCGATGGCTACGTGAGGCCTGCATAGGGAGCAATGACATTTCCTCTCTCAAGATCCATTAATGTACTAAAAACATATTTAAATCAGTTCATGTGAGTTCAGTGGTTCAATATTAATATTATGAAGCGACGAGAATATTTTTGGTGCGCCAAAAGACAAAATAACGACTTATATAGTGATGGCCGATTTCAAAACACGTCTTCAGGAAGCTTCGGAGCGTAATGAATCAGCGTGTCGAATCATGATTCGCGTGTCAAACTGACAAACCAAAGAGTATAAAACCCAAGAGGCGACACTTCGATACTTTTTTGCTAACAGCCACTAGATGGCGCTCCGGTAGCGCAGCCGCCATTATGGGGTGAAAATACTAACTGGACCATTGAATCCTTCACATCTTACGCACCCAAAATCGGTGAATTTCACTGCCAAATCAGAAGCGCAATAGAACAGTTTTCAAATTAAAGGTGCTAAAGAGGATGTTTTGTTTTATACATTTTTGCAATATTACTTGAAACTGTCTTTACTAACTGATAAAAGACTATTTATTAGGTGCACTGAAAGGAATATTATTAATATACATCATCTGTGCACGAGGTAGGGCCTTAAAAACATCAGTGATTGGCGTAAACGATTGGCCCTCTGGCTT
This sequence comes from Anabarilius grahami, assembly GCA_003731715.1. Taxonomy (NCBI): domain Eukaryota; kingdom Metazoa; phylum Chordata; class Actinopteri; order Cypriniformes; family Xenocyprididae; genus Anabarilius; species Anabarilius grahami. The sequence continues at coordinate 3,101,344 of RJVU01072345.1, forward strand.
GTCAATCACTGCCGTGACGTTCCTTGTGAGAGACGCGCGGCTGCGCGCTCCAGTAACTTTCCACACTCCACAGCCGCCGCATGCAATGTTTTTGTCAGGAGACAGGAGTAACAACTGCAGATTATGAGTTCCCTGCGGTGAGTCCGACATAATGAATCCACTAAGTGTGTGCGCGGCTTTAACGATTGTAAGGACGATTATGAATGTAAATTGATACTTATGACTGATCGCGCTCAAATGCGTCCAGTCAGAGCCAGTTGCGTTCAGTCTGCGATTACAGTCGGTGTTCAAATTCCATGTGAAAGTATATAAATCTGCTTCAGTCGCAGGAAACAATCGCTGTATGTTGAGCACAGTCTTAGAATGTTTTAGCTAGTCATTAAATGTGTGCCCGGCTTAATAACACAGCGAATGCCAGTGGTAAACACTCGTGCACGAGTTTTGGGAGGCGTTCCCTTGAAAAGAGCTGTGAAGGAGGGGGTTGTTCTTAAGAATGCGCTCATTTCAAAAACTCAGTCGATGAAAAGATCCTCTGTACCACCTTTAAGTCACCAGTAAATTGTATGATCCTACAGTAAATGTTGTATTGTCTTATATATGTTTTATTTTACCAGTTGTGGAATCCAACCAATCAACCATCTGAGGTGACGTAGTTAGCCTACTTTTATGCAACTTTACACATTTATTAATAGTAAATTAATAATTAATAAATTTAAGATCATCATGTTTGCAGCGAACAATACAGATCAGACCTAATGGAATAATAATAGCATTACTCCACTATCTGAATTGATATTGTACGTTTTAATGGATCACGCTACAAACATAACGATCTTATAATACATGATGCATTGCTGTGTCCGTTATCCCATAATTCACACTTTTGGACATGTTTGCTTTAACATACAACACTGTTATTTTTTGTAATATATTTATTGTCCAACATTCCCAATTTTTCTGATGCATGTCCTTAATTTAATTTCATATGTTGGTAATAATTCAGTGTTTTTAAGCCTTTTAAAGAATTTTAACCCAAACTGACTGGGTTTGTAGAGAACAAAGGTTTAGTGAAATAAGTGGAAGACTTAAACACAAAGTGTGTAAAATAAACTGTTAAAAGGATTTGATGATCACTAGTGATAGTATTTTATTCTGTGTTGTTGGATTTCAGCTTTAATGTACGTTTTTTTTTGACAAAGCAGCTGATATTGCCATAGAAACTAGTGGACTGACACTCGCTTTCACCACAAAATGGCGGAAACGCAGGGCTGCTGCTGGGCGCCGGTGTTTCAATGGAACGCTCTATTGACTGTCGCTTCTTGTTAGTGTATATCCTTTGGCCAAACTGCTGAAATCACGTGACTTTGGCGCTCCGAACCGCTGATTCGACACACTGATTCATTATGCTCCGAAGCTTCATGAAGCAGTGTTTTGAAATCGGCCATCACTATATAAGTCATTATTTAGTTTTTTTGGCGCACCAAAAATATTTTTGTCGCTTTATAATATTAATATTGAACCACTGTACTCACATGAACTGATTTAAATATGTTTTTAGTACATTAATGGATCTTGAGAGAGGAAATGTCATTGCTGGCTATGGAGGCCTCACGGAGCCATCGGATTTCAACAAAAATATCTTAATTTGTGTTCTGAAGATTAACGAAGGTCTTACGGGTGTGGAACGACATGAGGGTGAGTAATAAATGACATTATTTTCATTTTTGGGTGAACTAACCCTTTAAAGTGGACTTTTTTTTTTTTTTTGCTCTATTAGAGCAGGTTTTCCTGCTTGAATGTTGATTATTTTCCTCATATTCTCCATTGTTGCAGCTCCTCTCTTCCCAGTCTGTCAGTAACGCTCTGTTAAGTTCCTGTCTCTATGAAGCCCCTCCTTCTGAAAGCACAATGTGCTCTGATTGGTCGGCTGGAGCAGTGTGTTGTGATTGGTGTTTGGGAAATGTCCCGCCCCTTACCATAACTGCCAGTTTCAACACACTTGTAACTAACACAACCCCTTTATTCTGCATATTAATTATTTAAATGAGGAATATTGTGAAGAGAACTCAAGATGGAGGCGTTTCAGGGAGTTCAGAAACAGAATAACTCCCGCTGGAGGGACTCAAACAGCAACATTTCACACTACAGAAAGATGAAAAAAGCAAAACAGGTGCTATTTAATATGCTCATAAACTGAAAGCACGCCTGCCGAGGGAATCTCTGGCTCGGATGCTAATTCTCTTCAGGGTTTTAGGGCTCTAAGCGTGTGCCGGGTGTGATTCGGTGCCTTCGTTTGTCATTCATAGTGTGGTCTTAAGAGATAACGTGTCTCCGTGTTTCCAGCCAAGGCTTTTTCCTTGAGGAAGGGAGACTGATTACCTGGAAATGGGAATAAGAGCATTGTCAAGATACACTTTCACAAATTATGCACAGACCTCCTGACTCCAGACTGAAAGCCGAAGCTTATGAGATGCATGAAAGTAGAACATCTATGAAGGAAACAACTATCTGATTGCACTGACCAATCACAATCAAGTGTTCCAGAGAGATGTGTTTTGATGGTACATCATGTTTCAAGAACATTTTCAAACAACGTTTCAGTATTCAAAAAAGTTATATTACTAGTTATTTATTCTCTATATCAGTGTCAGTGTTTCTGAACTCCCTGAAACGCCTCCATTTTGAGTTTTCTTCACAATATTACTCATTTAAATAATTAATACGCAGAATAAAGGGGCGGGGCCTGGTTGAGTTAGTTAGTAGTGTGTTGAAACTGGCGGTTATGGTAAGGGGCGGGACATTTCCCAAACACCAATCACAACACACTCCTCCAGCCGACCAATCAGAGCACATTGTGCTTTTCAGAAGGCGGGGCTTCATAGAGACAGGAACTAAACAGAGCGTTACTGACAGACTGGGAAGAGAGGAGCTGCATCAATGGAGAATATGAGGAAAATAATCAACATTCAATCATAAAAACCTGTTCTAGTAGAGACAAAAACAACATCAAGACTGTAAAAGAGCATAATATGGACTCTTTAATATTGACATGTGGCTAACTGGAAGCACCAAAACACAAATTAGTTGGACTTTTCACAGGAAATGACCTAGAAATTCACTAATTAATTACTTAAACATTATTGATGATCTTTCTGTGAACGTAAGCGGCTTTTGTAAATTAGAAGCTATTAGCTCGATGCGTCTGTAACAGGCGACTGCCACCAATCAATGAACACAATCAGTATTCACACCCATTAACATTGTTTAGCAAGAGCTTTTAAATAAACATAAGGAAATGGATTGTTCCGGCAGTCTTAAGAGTCATTTATATTCATAAGCAACTTCATTATCTGCGTTTATGTTCATTTGACGGCTTCATTAACACGGCCTTGAATGTGTGACGGCTGAAGTCTGGTGAATACTTGATGCTTGACTTGATGTTAAAGCTGCAGTCAGTCAGATGTCCAGAGGAATTTAACTAACTTTTAATATTTTATGATCATCGTAAAGAAGACTTTGTTCTGAAGTGACCCGTCTGGTTTTTAAAAAGAGCTTTTTAGGCTGCAATGTGAAGTAAATCTGTGTGAATCGATGTAAAAATGCACCCTGTCAGATGGTCTGATGGAGTGTGTGTTGAGGCGCTGAAACGGATCATGTCAGACTGTCTCCCGTCGATGTGCACAGCTGAAGCTGACGGAGCGAGGATGTTGAGCGCCACCGTTTGGCATCTTCTGTCATTACAGCATCCACAACAGCTGGGAAAATATAAAGATCAAGACCTTCTGGGCAAAATAATGATCAAATTATTATTCTTTTTATTAAAGATAATTATATAATTATTATTGTTTACAATTTAAATATAGATTTATTATTTTATATGAATTAGATTATTATTAATATTTAAATGTTTTAATTTTATACATTTAGTATGACTTAGATTATTAATTCTTTAATTTTTTAAAAATTCTTTAATTACATTTATTATTTAGTATGAATTAGATTATTATTTAATATATATATGTTTTACATATTTAATTTTAAAAAACATTTTTT
>RJVU01072345.1:3183187-3194809 GCA_003731715.1 Anabarilius grahami
TATTTACACAAAAACATAACTGTTATAATTTTGTGAAGTTCTTATAAAATTACAAACTTTTTCTTCATTAATTTTAATGGAATAACTTGAATGTAAAATAATAATTAGTACAATCTGCAGCAAAAAAGTTATATCCATATTTTGATTTAACATGTATTGGGAGTGTGTTATATACAATATAGCGACTCAAAAAAGCCAAAAATGATCAGAACAGGGTTTTGTTACTGAATCTTAACAACCCTCGAAGAACCTTTCATTCTTAAAGCAACAGTTCACCCTAAAATGTGTCTCACCCTCATTCTGACTGTAACTGAATGTAATTCAGCTTCATGTGTGTGTCCTGCAGTACTGGAGCGACTACTATCTGCAGTGGAACACCAGCGATTATCCCGGCGTGAACACGGTCCGATTCCCAGACTCCCTCATCTGGAGGCCGGATATCCTGCTGTATAACAGGTACAGGAGCCAAACCCGGATCCCAGACGGAAGTAATCCAAGGATATATTCTGCTTTTTTCTATGTTCATCTTTCTTTAGTGTGTAATGTTGCTGTGTGAATCCCTCCAGCAAGAGTGTCAGTGTCAGTGTTTCTGAACTCCCTGAATAAAGGGGCGGGGCCTGGTTGAGTTAGTTAATAGTGTGTTGAAACTGGCGGTTATGGTAAGGGGCGGGACATTTCCCAAACACCAATCACAACACACTCCTCCAGCCGACCAATCAGAGCACATTGTGCTTTTCAGAAGGCGGGGCTTCATAGAGACAGGAACTAAACAGAGCGTTACTGACAGACTGGGAAGAGAGGAGCTGCATCAATGGAGAATATGAGGAAAATAATCAACATTCAAGCAGGAAAACCTTTAAGATCTGGGAATGAGACTTTCTAGAGGAGCACAAAAACAAAATGGCCATCATCATTTTGTCTAGCTGTGCTAATGTTTTTCATCAAATAGCTTAAAAATTGGAAAGTGTGTAAATCTTTATCAGATTTCTGTCAATTCCTGTCCCATCCAGAAGGAATAGCTAATCCGACTGTATCCGAATGCATTGATTACAGTGATTTACAGGAAGTCAGTGAAGACTGAGATGACTGTGTGTTTCTCACTCAACCTTTACAGAGCAAATTATCTGCCCAGTGTTTTCACAGCGGCGCTTTAACTCTCAACTCTTCTCATTTATTTTGACCTTCACATATTTGGCCTTACTTTTAAGATTTATGTATTTGAATTGCATAAATAAAGTCCATCCAGTCGGATTACACAGTTTTAACACAAACTAATAAACTTAATGTTAAACACAAAAGAAGATATTTTGAAGAATGTTGGTCACCAAACAGTTCAAATGTAAATGGGTTTACCTCCTGATCAGACCGCACTGATTATAACGGCCCCCTTCTGTTTTATGTCAGTATGGAAGATGTGATTACCCAGCATGCATCTCAGCGTTCTGCTTTTCTCCGCTCGTCTCTGTGTGTCAGAAAGAGCCGAGGAAGTTGAGCGAACGTGGGGTTCGGCCTCTAATTGCTGTCATGGCTGAATGTCTCTCTCTCTGATCGCTGCGCTTCAGCGTCAGTGACTTTGTCATCTTTGGCAGTTTTGTGGCTTCTTAAATAACTCTGATTTACACCGCTGACTGCAGACTCATGCCGATCGTGGTTTATAGTCCTGTTTGTCCCACTAAAGTTGCAAGGTGATGCACTTCCAAACCCGTCTGAAGTTTGGACACGTGTTCTGCTTCTGATTATGAATATGAATATCTGGGAACGATTCAGTGTTATTTTAGTTTTATTAATATTTATTTTATTTTAGCTTTGTTTCAGTTAACAGAAATGTGTTTTAATAGTTTTAGTAAACGATAATAACCATGGAATGATGTTGTAATAAAAAATGTGACACAAAAGAAAACTCTCATAAATTCAAGCCTCTTCTTTGTGTTTGCGTCTCTTGTTTCTTACAGTGCTGATGAGAGATTTGACGCCACATTTCACACCAACGTGCTGGTCAACTCTTCTGGATACTGTCAGTACCTGCCGCCAGGTAAAATACAGACAAAACTCACCAATTCTGCTTGTTATGATGGAATAAAGTCTTCATGTTGGTGTGTTGAGTTATGGTGTGTTCAAGTCCTCCTGGGAAGTTCGTACTTACGTCAGGATGACGTCAGGCGCGTTAAATTCAAAATGTACATTTTCTAAAAAATATATATATTTAAAAGTTTTCATAAGTTTTAATTTTAGTTTAAGTTTTTAGTAATTTTGTTGTGTGCGTGTCATTTTTATTAGTTTTTTGGTAACACTTTACAATAAGGTTTCATTTGTTAACATTACTTGACTGTGTTATTAACTAACAATGAACAATACTTCAACAGCATTTACTAAAATCAAAAGTTGTATCTGTTAATATTATTTAATGGGCCTGAGCTAACATGAACTAACTAAAAAGATTAATAAATAATGTAACAAATGTATTGATCATTGTTAAAGTTAATGTACTAAGTCTTAAGCGTAAAGTGCTTTAATTTTTTTTTTTCCAGTTTTAGTTTTTGTAATTTTAGTTCTTCAACTTAATTTCAGTTCAGTTGTCAATGCAACATATGTAGCTTTTTAAGTTTAAGTTTTTCATCTTATATTTATATTTTATTTCAGCTTTATTTCAAATTGTGAAAAATTTTAGTAGTTTGTTTTAGTTAACAATAACAACACTGTTTCTATCATGACAATTGTAAGATTAATTTTGTTTTATGAATTTACGACTATTTAGTTTTTATTTTTATTTTATTATAGTTTTATTAATTGTTGCTTTCCAAAATATCTAAAGTCCCAAAATATCTAAAGTTCCAAAATATCTAAAGTTCCAAAATATCTAAAGTCCCAAAATATATAAAGTTCCAAAATATATAGTCTCAAAATATCTAAAGTTCCAAAATATATAGTCTCAAAATATCTAGAGTTCCAAAATATCTAAAGTTCCAAAATATCTAAAGTTCCAAAATATATAGTCTCAAAATATCTAAAGTTCAAACATATCTAAAGTTCCAAAATATCTAAAGTTCCAAAATATCTAAAGTTCCAAAATATATAAAGTCCCAAAATATAAAGTCCCAAAATATATAAAGTTCCAAAATATCTAAAGTTCCAAAATATCTAGTTCCCAAATATCTCAAGTTCCAAAATATCTCAAGTCCCAAAATATATAAAGTTCCAGAATATCTAAAGCTCCAAAATATATAAAGTTCCAAAATATATAAAGTCCCAAAATATATAAAGTCCCAAAATATATAAAGTTCCAAAATATCTAAAGTTCCAAAATATCTAGTTCCCAAATATCTCAAGTTCCAAAATATCTCAAGTCCCAAAATATATAAAGTTCCAGAATATCTAAAGCTCCAAAATATATAAAGTTCCAAAATATCTAAAGTTCCAAAATATCTCAAGTCTCAAAATATCTAAAGTTCCAAAATATCTAAAGTTCCAAAATATCTCAAGTTCCAAAATATCGAAAGTTCCAAAATATCGTCTCAAAATATCTCGTTCCCAAATATCTCAAGGTCCAAAATATCTCAAGTCCCAAAATATCATTTCAAAATATCTCAAGTTCCCAAATATCTCAAGTTCCAAAATATCTCAAGTCTCAAAATATCTAAAGTTCCAAAATATCTAAAGTTCCAAAATATCGAAAGTTCCAAAATATCGAAAGTTCCAAAATATCGTCTCAAAATATCTCGTTCCCAAATATCTCAAGTTCCAAAATATCTCAAGTTCCAAAATATATAAAGTTCCAAAATAAATAGTCTCAAAATATCTAAAGTTCCAAAATATATAAAGTTCCAAAATAAATAGTCTCAAAATATCTAAAGTTCCAAAATATATAGTCTCAAAATATATAAAGTTCCAAAATATATAAAGTTCCAAAATATATAGTCTGAAAATATCTAAAGTTCCAAAATATCTAAAGTTCCAGAATATCTAAAGTTCCAGAATATCTAAAGTTCCAAAATATCTAAAGTTCCAAAATATCTAAAGTTCCAGAATATATAAAGTCCCAAAATACAGAAAGTTCTAAATATATAAAGTTCCAAAATACAGAAAGTTATCCAAATATATAGTCTCAAAATGTAATATAGTCTTAAAAGTTCCAAATAATGAAAGTTCCAAAATATATAAAGTATAAACAGAACGTTCAAATTTAAAGTTCCAAAAGTTCCAAAATACAGAAAGTTCCATCTGACAAAAAAAGTCATTTAAACTGTCTAATAGGTTATAAAAATGTACCTACTCACTTCTGGCAATCTGTTCAACTGTTTCCATTCTCAGCACCACGTCTCCAGCCTGTCCTGATTTATTTTTATCATCCTAGCCAAGGCTCAAAGTAAATCCTGAGTTTCCACAGGTCTTTGCGACATTGTTGCGCTGTTCACGTGCGCTCGTCTCATAAATACGATCATTGCGACATGACCTGAAGACAGCGGCAGTGGCATTTATCCCTAGTGGAGTTAACAGGGTTCAGGGTGACCTTAACTCACCTGTCACCTGGAAAACACACAAACACACACACTTTCACCACTTAGCTTGTCGTTTCAATTACTGTGAGGAGGCAGCCACTCGTCTACTGACAGAAATCAATACACACACACACACACACACACAAGTCTCAGCCTGAAAGTACAGAATAGAACCTTTCTGTTCCACAAAAGATTCTTTAGATTTTTAAAATGTTCTTCACTCCAAGAAAAAAATGGTTCCTTCTTCATTTGGTAACCAAAATGTTTCTTCTGTGGCATCGCTGTATATTGAACTAAAGCGGACTTAACTCTAATGCGTCTGCTGTTAAGGTATCTTTAAGAGCACGTGCTACATCGACGTGCGCTGGTTCCCGTTCGACGTTCAGCGCTGCGATCTGAAGTTCGGCTCGTGGACGTACGGCGGATGGTCTCTGGACCTGCAGATGTTGGAGGCGGATATCACCGGATACATCGCTAACGGCGAATGGGACCTGGTTGGTGAGTTTCACACATTGATACTGAATGATTATTATAATCATATACCATGTTTTTTATGTGGTAATGTAACATACTGCAAAAATACCATGCTAGTACTATGGTAAATGCCCCAAAACACATTTAAACTAAACAAAAAATGTATTTAGTTTTAGTTTTAATAATTCTGTTTTTGTCATTTATATTAGTTTTTATAAATGTGTAATTCATTTTTATTTCTGTTTTAGTTTTAGTAATTTTAGTACTTCAACTTAAACTAAAAAATATATTTTAATTTTAGTCTTACAGTTTTAATAATTTTGTGTTTTTGTCTTTTTTTTTCGTTTAAAAAAAGTCTACTTAGTTTTATTACATTTTATTTCAGTTTTAGTCATTTTAGTACTTCAACATTTCTAATTTTCATTTAGTTTGTTATTTTTATTATTTTATTCCAATTAATGTAAATAATTTATATATATATGTGTGTATTTTTAAACTCTAAAAAATGCTGGGCTCAAATATGGACAAACACAACCTTTGGGTTTAAAAATGTAATTTAAAAATGTTGGGGTTGGGTTTGTCCGTATTTGACCCAAACATCGACTGAAACAACCTAGTATTTTTTAGAGTGTAGTTTTATTTTTTTAGTTTTAGGTGAGACGTGTGATTTGAGGCAGATGTTCAGAAACACTGGATGAAAACAAACAAGTTTTACATAATAGTGTCTGTTATGCATAATTTCATACACACGCAAAGATGAAGCAGAGATTTTCAACACTCTCCGTCCCTCAGAACTACATGTGAAATCATCCGTTTGTAAATAATCAGTATTTCACATGATGATGCCCTGATAAGGATCTGACATTTCTGTCTTCCAGAAAATTGTTTGTGCAGATTATGAGTGCCAGAAGCTGTAGAGAGTTTCTGTCATTTCAGTGTTACATAAAGTACATGAACAGAACAATAATTAGCTGACCTCATAAAGCGTGAAGATGGGACTTGGGGACATATTATAATCCTCTGGCTTGGATCAAGAACATTAAAATATATATATAAATATAACTTTGAAATTTCTTCAAGTGGTTGCTATTCCCCTTCATAATGACTTTAGCAGATCATCTTATCTATTGGAGATCAGGTCAGTGTTTTCCTCCAGGAGATGGCTGATGGTTTCCTGTAGTAAGTGAAGGTGTTTATTGATAATATTCAGTGAAAGTCAAAGCTTTAGCGATAAATAAAGAATCTGTTGTGTTTGATTCAATATTCTGTTTGTTTAATGGGTGGTTGCCAGGGTGTTGCTATGCATTTGCTAGTGTGTTATGGATAGTTGCAGGGTGTTGCTATGCAGTTTCTAGGGTGTTATGAGGGGTTGACAGGGTGTTGCTATATGGCTGCTAGGGTGTTATGGGGGCTTGGGGCTTGCCAGGGTGTTAATAAGCGGTTGCTAGGATTACATATAAGTGGTTGCCAGGGTGTTGCTATGCACCTGCTGGGGTGTTATGACAGGATGTTGCTATGGAGTTGCTAGGTTGTTATGGGGTTGACAGGTTGTTGCTGTGTGGCTGCTAGGGTGATATGGGGGGTTGCCAGGGTGTTGCTGTCCATTTACTAGGGTTTTATGGGTGGTTGCCAGGGTGTTACTATCCAGTTGCTAGGGTGTTATGCGGGTTGACAGGGTGTTGCTGTGTAGTTGCTAAGGTGTTATGGATGGGTTGACAGGTTGTTGCTCTGTAGTTGCTAGGGTGTTATGGGGTTGACAGGTTGTTGCTATGTGGCTGCTAGGGTGTTATGAGGTTGACAGGGTGTTGCTAGGCAGTTGTTAAGGTGTTATGGGGGTTGACAGGGTGTTGCTATTCGTTTGCTAGGGTTTTATGGGTGGTTACCAGGGTGTTGCTATCCAGTTGCTAGGGTGTCATGCGGGTTGACAGGGTGTTGCTGTACAGTTGCTAAGGTGTTATGGACGGGTTGACAGGGTGTTGCTATGTAGTTGCTAGGGTGTTATGGAAGGGTTGCCAGGGTGTTGCTATGCAGTTTCTAGGGTGTTATGGGGGGTTGACAGGGTGTTGCTATACGGCTGCTAGGGTGTGGTTGCCAGGGTGTTGCTATACAGTTGCTAGGATGTTATAGGGGGTTGATGGGGTGTTGCTATGTGGTTGCTAGGATGTTCTGACCTGTGTGTGTGTGTGTGTGTTGTAGAGGTTCCAGGCAGGAGGAATGAGAAGTTCTACGACTGCTGTAAGGAGCCGTACCCTGACGTCACCTTCACCGTGGTCATGAGGAGGAGGACGCTGTACTATGGTCTCAATCTCCTGATTCCATGCGTCCTCATTTCCACTCTCGCGCTGCTGGTGTTTCTGCTGCCTGCCGACTCTGGAGAAAAGATATCGCTGGGTGAGACGCATACAAAACACACATATCTTTATTATGATTAGTGAGATTAAATGGAGACTTTTTCTGTGGTTTTTTACTTCTCAGATGTTTCTCCTGAGAAAAAGTCTGCTCTTGCTGATAAATGTGTTTGAATTCAGCAAACAAGACCAGCTGATTTTGCAATACAAGAGCGTTTAATGCTCAGTGTGTGTCCTTAATTTCATGGTGTCTTAGTTCTGCCTCTGTGTGTGTGTGGCATCCCCCGACTTCCTGTATCACATTATAGCATTCAAAAGTCATTGGCTCCATCTATAATACCAGTGTAGTGCATACTGCGCAGTCTATACTGTATAATGCATATTATTTTTGAAGAATAATATGTGAGACTGTATGCATTGTGCTACGATATTTTTAATTAATTATATCGAATTTTGCATCAAAACATTTGGCAGTCCGCTCAAATAGTGTTTTTAGTAGATGTTAAAAAAGCGCATACAATATTGCCTCCAGTTTATTTGAAATGGGAATCCAGCGCATTGCAATGTGGGTTATTGAATTTCCCTCAGATTTGTACAATGGGGTTGAAACATAGTGACGAACAGAAATTAACTAAATGTTTCTTTAAACAAGATGCAAGAGAATCGTTATGAGGCATTGACAGGGTGTTGCTATGCGTTTGCTAGGGTGTTATCGGGGTTGACAGGGTGTTACTATGCATTTGCTAGGGTTTTATGGGGGTTGCCAGGGTGTTGCTATGCATTTGCTAGGGTTTTATGGGGGTTGCCAGGGTGTTGCTATACGGCTACTAGGGTGGTATGATGGGTTGACAGGGTGTTGCTATGCAGTTGCTAGGGTGTTATGAGGCATTGACAGGGTGTTGCTATGTGTTTACTAGGGTGTTATGGGGGGTTGACAGGGTGTTGCTATGCATTTGCTAGGGTGTTATAGGGGGTTGACAGGGTGTTACTATGCATTTGCTAGGGTTTTATGGGGGTTGCCAGGGTGTTGTCAATGCCTCATAACACCCTAGCAACTGCATAGCAACACCTTGTCAACCCACCATACCACCCTAGTAGCCGTATAGCAACACCCTGGCAACCCCCATAAAACCCTAGCAAATGCATAGCAACACCCTGGCAACCCCATAAAACCCTAGCAAATGCATAGTAACAACCTGTCAACCCCCTATAACACCCTAGCAAACGCATAGCAACACCCTGTCAACCCCCCATAACACCCTAGTAAACACATAGCAACACCCTGTCAATGCCTCATAACACCCTAGCAACTGCATAGCAANTTGCCAGGGTGTTGCTATGCATTTGCTAGGGTTTTATGGGGGTTGCCAGGGTGTTGCTATACGGCTACTAGGGTGGTATGATGGGTTGACAGGGTGTTGCTATGCAGTTGCTAGGGTGTTATGAGGCATTGACAGGGTGTTGCTATGTGTTTACTAGGGTGTTATGGGGGGTTGACAGGGTGTTGCTATGCGTTTGCTAGGGTGTTATAGGGGGTTGACAGGTTGTTACTATGCATTTGCTAGGGTTTTATGGGGGTTGCCAGGGTGTTGCTATGCATTTGCTAGGGTTTTATGGGTGTTGCCAGGGTGTTGCTATACGGCTACTAGGGTGGTATGGTTGGTTGACAAGGTGTTGCTATGCAGTTGCTAGGGTGTTATGAGGCATTGACAAGGTGTTGCTATGTGTTTACTAGGGTGTTATGGGGGGTTGACAGGGTGTTGTTATGCATTTGCTAGGGTGTTATAGGGGGTTGACAGGGTGTTACTATGCATTTGCTAGGGTTTTATGGGGGTTGCCAGGGTGTTGCTATGCATTTGCTAGGGTTTTATGGGGGTTGCCAGGGTGTTGCTATGCATTTGCTAGGGTTTTATGGGGGTTGCCAGGGGGTTGCTATACGGCTACTAGGGTGGTATGGTGGGTTGACAGGGTGTTGCTATGCGGCTGCAAGGGTGTTCTGACCTGACGTGTGAGTGTTTGTGTGTTTTAGAGGTTCCAGGCAGGAGGAATGAGAAGGGAATGTATAATGTGGAATTTCGTATTATGTGACTGTAATGTGTAATGTGAGGATTGAGTGTATTAATTTGTTTGATGGTTTGTTGATTATTTGTTGAGTAATTGTGTACATAAATACTGTTATGCAAGAAAGATTTCAGACTTAGTCTGACAATAAAAAATATTGTCATATTATATTGTATTGTCTGCTCCAGAAGTGTTTTAAGGGTCTGGTCTGTGTTTATGAGTACGAACCCTGTTGAGATACAGTGAACTGAGATGGAGTGTGTAAGTGTGTGTGTTTGGATGGAGTCCAGTAGTTTGAGTCATTGGCACACTTAAAGAAATGCTCTGGAATCGACAAACACAGCGGAAGGGAGACACAGATATTTCATCCAGTCTAAAACAACACCACAAACATCCAGAAACGTGTGTTTGACATTGCTGGTCGAGTTAATGAGCTCAAATCACTGTATCAGTCTGGAAGGCTTGATACGACTGCTGTATTGATCTGTGGACTTCATTAAGATGTGTTTGACGTTGCAGAAGTGAGACAGTTCGTCTCTGCACTCATTCAGAGAATCCAGGCGTAACTCAAGTGATCTTGTTTCCTCAGCGTAAAGAAGAGTGAAAACTTATGATAGATGCTGATGTTTGTCTATGGATTGTATTAAAGCAATAAAGCACTCGAGGCTGAGAATTACACTCATTTTACTATGACAAATAATGCCTGTTGTTTCGGCACAATGTGACGCACAGCCTAAAGAGGTTTATTACTTTCAGAAATTGGCATATTTAATAATTATCAGAATATTTGTGTTTTATGACAGGAATCACAGTGTTGCTGTCGCTCACCGTCTTCATGCTCCTGGTGGCCGAGATCATGCCTGCCACATCAGATTCAGTGCCTCTGATTGGTGAGTGAAGCTGTCCATCACAGCGAGGGGGGCGGGACTTGTCAGCGATGTGTCGGTTTAAACAGATGGAAATGACTGGCACAGATGGAGAGAAATGACAGCTGCTTCTTTAGAGACCCTGAGAATCGAGATGCCGCAAAGTGCATTTGTCACATTCATGGCTATGTATCGTCCGCGAACGGGCCTGTTAGAAACGAGTTCAATCATTCACCCTGAAACGGCCCTCGAGGCAAAGCGATCCCTGCTGCCTGCAGATGTTATTTGTCTGTTCCCAAATGTAGAGAGGGAAAACCTATTAAATAACGTCAAAGAAAAAGACCATTTTCATATTGACTGCTTATGTTTTTGTAACCAAATTTGTGAAGATACTGTCTGGAATCTAAACTGGTGTCACGTGACTTTATTTTAATCATTTATTCGCTGAATGATTCACCCTCCACCTATTATGATAAATCAGTTCAAATAATTTGTGGTTTTACTTATACTTGTTTATTGAAATGTGCCGGAGTGAGGGATTCTCGAGGGTTCAGGATCTGATTAGATTGGGTTTACTGAAGCTTGATGTTTTTTAATGGCACAGTTGGTTTTCTCACGGCTCAGACACACATCGCTGAAGATCTCATGAATGCTTCCTCTACACGCAGGGATTTCTGTGGATTCAATTTGCGTAAAGAAACCCTTTCTTGAGAGATGCTGACCGTCAGCTGTGTGTGTGTGTGTGTGTGTTTCAGCTCAATATTTTGCGACCACCATGGTGATTGTGGGTCTGTCAGTCATCGCTACAGTCCTGGTGTTGCAGTATCACTATCATGATCCCGACGGAGCGAAGATGCCACGATGGGTAAGAGAAAATATCTCCATCACTATCTGTCACAATCTGTTTGTTTAATTTTTCTGTTTTTTAAGTGTTTTGTTTTAATTTCATTATTAATATATTTTTAATTGCATGTATTTTTTATTTTTGCTACTTAAGCATTACACTACCAAAGCATTTATTTATTTATTTATTTGCTTGTTGATTCATGACATTTTTTATTTATTTATATTTATTTATTATTTATTTCACTTTTTATTTAGTATTTTGTTTTATACATTTTTGATATATTTTAATGAATTAAAAATGTTTGCTATAAAGCTTTACATTACTGAAACATTAATTAATTAAATATCCTTTTTTATTTATTTGTTTAGCTTTTTATTTCATTTTAATTAATACATTATTAATATATTTCAATTTTGTGTGTATTTTTTAATTTTTTCTATTTAAAAGCATTTATTTATTTATTTGTTAATATATTAATTTGTTATTGTTTGTTTCTTTATTTTGTTTTTCACTTTTTATTTAGTATTTTG